>JACBXF010000155.1:1156098-1214169 GCA_014183025.1 Harringtonia lauricola | reverse complement strand
GGGGGGTGCAAGGTTGCCCGGATGGAAGGGGACCCGGGGGGAGGTCCAAACAGGTCCAGGCGCCCTCCTGCGTCTGTGGTGTATGAACGTTTATCTTGTCAGGGCTGACAAGCTGCTTCGCGTCGGGCCTTTGCAGGGTCGCAGGGTTGCAGGCGTGAACAGCCTCGTCTATGCTGATGGTGTGTCCGTGAAAAGAAATGTCGGAGGCAGAAAGACAAAATAGTAGTAGCAGCAGCAGAAAGCAAGCAGCAGGGGGGCGAGCTAGGCAATCGGGCAATATACGAGTACAGGGTAGGAAGGAAGAAAAGATCGTGTGGACGCGTTACTACTTGTATTTGCCACTCGCGGACAAGAGAGAAAACGTTTTTACATGACAGCTAATCCACAAACACCAAACAAGGCGATATTTGGGATCCGGCTTATTAGACGGAGGCGCTAGGAAGAGACAGTGCGGGATTGCAGCAATTAATGATGCGATGCGGAGCCAATGCGCTGAAGAAAGCGCAGGCGCAAGCGAGTGATTGACGCAGATGCAGAGCGCTAGGTGGCGAGCGTGGTGGAGGGGGGAGGCATGGGAAGGGCGGGAAGACAGGTGAAGGCTGGGATCGGCGTGGCTCAGGGAGGCGACCGTTGAAAGGGGCTTCTGAGGGGGTGAGAGTAATACTATGTATCTTACATAGTAGGGATGGAGGGACTCGGCACATGCAGTCGCTGTGGGGGATGGCAGAGGAGCACCCGTACGGGGGGGAGGTTGTAGGGATGGCGGCAGCGGCAGCGGCAGCACCTGCCAAAAGTAAGATACATTGTCAGAAGGCAGAAAGGCAAGGCCGGGGAACCTGGCATAGCCGGCGGGAGCTGCAGACTTCTTCCCAATGTCCAGTTAGTGCAAGACAAGGGCGGAACTGACCAGGTGGTCTCTAGGCTAAATACCCGCAGTGGAGAAAGACAGGACACAAAAACCACGGCCAGAGCCTTAGCACACCCGTCATGCCAGGGTTCAATCGGGGGAAGCAGGCACAGTTCATAGGCGTACCTCTAATGAGACAGCATCAGGACGACCATTGAGTCCCGGTGGTAAGGGCAAAGCGGTGAGCGGCAGCGTGAGCTGGGTTCGAGGCAAGAGACGTCCAGGGTCGGTGGCGGTCGGATGATTGGATCAGATTGGCTCATCGCTGTGCCCGTCCGTGTGTACGAAGTAGACGCGAGCGGAGCCCGTCCCTCTCGCCTGTGCCGCAATACCGTGGTACAGTGCTCATCGTGGTTGCAATACTGCACAGGCACCAGTGGAAGAGAGCGGCAAGCAGCACAGGCAATCCGGACTGCCGTCGCAATGGGAGCGACAGCAGATTTGCAGTGCAGCGAAGATCAACAAGGCGGCAGCAGCAGCAAGCACACAACGTAAAATAGCAAATCGAGATCATTCCCGCGGGCAAATGGGCTGGGCTGCATCTGCAAGTCAGATACACCGGCACACACCCACTTTCCAGATGTGTGTGTGTGTGAGAGCTGGTACAGGGATCGCGGCTTTCCATAGGAGCTCGCTGTGCGAGTCGGCATATTACTCGTATAACTCACATAGAACATTGGAAATACGAGCATAATACCGCCACCCCGTGGTCGCAAAGGAAATGAAAACCGTTGGTGCAAGGATTTGATGCAATTTGTGCCCAGAACGTGCAGGGACAACTCTCTCCAAGCCGCGCATGGCCCTGCCAAAAATAAAGTGGCAATGAAGATGCAAATTTTATGAAATCACAGGAGTGTATAACGAAATGGGGAATCCACTGCGAGCTCAAGCGGTTCGCGGTGAGATGATGCATCACGGCTTGGTGACATGTGACTGTCGTCCCAGCGTCTTCTCAAAGCATCCCGACGCAGTGGTTCTGTTACTGACCAGGGCCGTTCAAGGGTGTCGCTGCGAACGGTCCAGACAGGGGCGGAAAATAAGGCCAGCAGGGTAGCATGAGCACGAGTATCGTTGCTCGTTGTGAGCGTGCGAGTACAGGTACCTACTGTTGTGGCCGTACATAGCAGGCGCTGTGCAAGAGACGCATCTTGCCCATCTGTGTACAGGCCGACGGAGCTGCTGGCCGCTCATCCCGCACGCTGCGACTAATGGACTAATGCCACCATTTTGCTGCTTTCTTTTGGCATTAATGAGAGGGGTCGGTGGATCGGACGGCGCATGGGTCTAGCGGAGAAGGAGGGTCGCATTGCGCGCAAAAATGGTGGGACTGCTAGGAGAAGTTTTTTGGTTAGCGGCCAGTGGCGCGTCGCATGTGGAAAGAGCGAGCTGGATTGTGAGGCAAGGCGGAGGAAATCGTACGGCGCCCGCAGATGCCTTGACGTATCAGTGCGGTACGCGAGTATACGAGCCTTTGCTGCAGGAAATGACACCTATACTACGTATGCTACGAGTCTCGTATACGAGTCATGTACTGCGTATGCAGGTGAGATGCCATTGTACGCGCCGAGTCACGTGGTAGACCCAACCGGGGCTGGCCGATGCCGCCGACGCCGCCTGCGCGCTATCTATGGTTAGCGGGCGGCGCCAGCGCTCTCAGTGGTCGAAGCGCTGTGTTAGTCCCTGACCAGCGGTGCGCTGGCTGCTGCTGCCGCTTGCAAACGGCCTGGACGCCGAACCAAGAGCCGACATAGCAACGGCTGCCAGCTGTCAGCCCTCTGCTTTCTTTTGTGGCTTCTGTCGCGTAATATCCGCCGCGGGAGGGCCAAAAAAAAAAAAAGGAAAATAATAAAAACGTGTTTCGAAACGTAGCCTCCGCCCTCCATCTCCAGGGGGGCTGTTTTTCCTGTTGTGTGTCGCGAGGCTTCGTCGTTTGGGTCTTTTATTTCTTTTTTTTTTCGCTGCTTTTTTCCCTTTCCATGTCGTATTGCCTCGGCATCTCCGAGCGCCAACGTATCTCACTTCGTAACACTCATCCTCATTCTCGCCCATCTCTCTCTCTCTCTCTCTCCCCCCCCTCCGATCATGGAGCTTTGCCCGTCCTGGCCCGGGGAACCCCTGTCTGAGTGCACGGTGCCTGGTGATGCCTCAGGCCTCAGCACTGCGCTAGCGCAGGGGACGGCGCGCGCTGTACGGACTCCGTGCACTGCTGAGTCAGAACCGTTTCCGAAGAGGAGATGATGCGTAATACACGGTACGAAGTATTGCCAGTGGGAAAGCTGTCTCACTGGTGCGGAGCTTCTGCTGCAGTTCCGATCGCCGTTTCTTAGCGCTCTTTCCCCTTTTCTGCTGGTTTTTCGCGCTCTCGCTAGTGGCTGAGAGTGGAGCCCCTGCCATTTTGCCGACCCTCCTCTTTAAATTGCCCTTTTTGGCTTCTGCGCAACCTCTTCTTCAGCGATATGTATCTTAGTACGAAGTACGAGTATACGAGAAGCCCCCCCCCCCCTCCCCCCATGCCAATCTGGGCATACGAGTGCAGTTCTCGACCGAGCGGTGGGCTCGCACCATCGAAAACCACTTCCCGTCGATCCCTCGATCCTAGAGGCCACAAGGCGCGCGCGCACTGGAGACTGCCCCACCGATCATAGCGTCTGCCCTCTTTTGCTCCACGGAGGATGGAATCCGAGTGAGGGCCATTCGGCGCCCACGGACATACAGCAAGCATACTGGGAGCTGCTCGTACTCGCCCGCTGGCTCCGATTTTCTCGGGGCGCGGGAACTTGCCGCTTGCATGTGAGTCGTCATTTCCCGACACCTCGTCACAGCCACAATGGCCAACAGGTGGAGCCTCCTTTATTCTGTCTCTTTCGATGCCGTCGTTTGCAGCTTGGCCGCTCTGCCGTCCAACAACTGCAGGGGGGTGTGCGCAATGTCTATTAATATCAAGACCGTTCCTGTGTGTCAGCGGGCCACCAGACAACAAACGAACAGCCGCCGGTGGAAAAGAGTCTCTCACACTAGACGCCTCAACCACGTTGAAACGCATTTGCCGGCCTCGGTCGTCGGTGCCGCGTTTCGCATCCGCGGGACACCGTTCTGTGGGCGATCGACTCTGCCCGACGGAGAGAAATGGGGCCCTGCCTCGTGACCCTGGACCAGGAACCGGTCCCCATCTTCGAGCACCCACATGCTCGTTTCACACACACGCCAGCACATCTTGGCTCTGCAATTTGGTGCTGCTCTGCCTGCTATGGTATGGAGAGCTGAAAGTTCCGCCTGCTCCTCCGCCTGCTCCTCTGGCTACTCCTCTGCCCGCTCCTTCGGCCATTCCGCCACGCTCCTGTAGCGAGCATGGCCGCTCGGAGATTTATGGCCCTCCTATCCGCCGTTGCGTACGTGCTCGCACAGCATGCGGGTGCAAGCAGCGCGAGAACCCTACTCGCTCGCTGGTGCGCACAAGCTGCACGCGCCCCTGCATCCGGCATGGATGATGGATGATGGATGATGGGCAAGCGGGACAGGCGACCGTTTTGTCTCAATATGCCAACAGCACAATACAATGTAATATCTCACAAAAGGCAAGGCCACCTCCATCTGTCCATCGATCCCAGGAAACCTTAATCTCTATTACCTCCCAGGCCCCCTGCCTCGCCAGCAGGGTTCGTGGTAGGACGGATAGCTGGTGGACCCCCCTCCCCTGCTTGCAACAAGAAGCTTTGCCTCTACAATGTACGGAGCACTCGGACTGACCAAGAGGACCTGCTGCGGCAAAGGCGCTACTTTATTGCGTGAGCATGTCGATGCGAGCACAGGACGCATTCTGCTCTGCTGACTGCGCGTCTTGCTGTGCGGAACTGCACTTCCTCACAGATGAAGGGTTGTTAGTCGAGATACTAATTTCCTCTCACCCCCCTCTCACCCCCCCCTCCCCTTTAATCACGTCTCGCTATGCCCGCACTTTCTCTCTCTCTCTCACTCACTTCGTGGCTCGCTTAAATAACAAGGGAAGCGGAGATGCAAATCCATGCAAGCCCCGACACCCCAGCACACCAGCCATCCGCCACACACATACACACACACGCCGTCTCCCACCTCATCCCACATCATCTCACCCACCACCCGCAGGACCCGCTCCGCGAATTGGTGGAAGAAAAAAAACGAAGGAATGAGGTTGGCCAGGACAGGGTTGTGGCATGAGACATGAGCCCATCGGCGACGGGCCGTTCGCAGTCGGTGAGCTACGAAAGCCCAGACCTGATTGCAGACCAAGGGTCCCCCAATGGTCCGTTCTGCGAGCATCCGCGCGACCTCAGACCGGAGGATACGGAAGAATTCCTGTTGGTTTGATGGCAGGCAAAAAAACGACTTTGTACACACAGACAACCAAAAATAAACTCGGAGCAAATGCGCGCAGAATGAAACCGAGGAGGATGCAGCGACCCACGCAAAGCATGCATTTGTAAAGCACTTGCAAACAGCTTCAGATTGCCTCCGTACGCCAGCCAACCAGGCAGGAAGAAGGCTCTCCGAGCAGCAGGAGGCACAGGTCAAAACAAGCCAGTCAAGCAGACAAGCAGCGCACAAGCAGGTTACGCCGCTGTCCAACCATAAGGGCATGACGCACATTGGTGGGCATCGCTGGCCGACCCTGCTGTGCCATCTTTGCACGGCAGAGACGCCACCTTAATCTTCCGCAGCTTGCATTGGCCCCCGGAAGGCACCAAGCGATTATACGAGCAGGTTATATTATATCTATTTCAAATCGAAAAGGGACAAGGTCTGACGAGACCTCTCTCAGTAAGCCTCTGCACACGCATGCCTGTTCCGCAAATTTCCTAGGGCGGATAGGATGAGAAGGGGAAATGCAGGAAAGAAGACTGCAGTGCGAGAAAAATAAAATATAAAAATAATAAAAGCAAAAAGGTAGAAGATAAATAGAAGCAGACGCGGCACAGTGCAACATAAGAGTCAGGACAAGTGAGTTAATCCATACCGAGTAATAAAGCCGCAAGGCAGAGAGCGAGCGGAGACGCCCCTCAGCAGCTGCAGCAAGCTCTTGCCGGGTTCTCCTGATCCGAAGATAAAGAGGGGTGGGTTAGTGGCAAAGAGGCACTGGAGGGTAGCAGTGCAGGATGGGAGCGAGAGTCGTCCCGTACGAGGAGTCGTAAGGGGGTCGCAGGATGGCAACATGCGTCCTGCTCTCGAGAGTCATAGCATCCTTGGGCAAAGCCTGGTAGACAGGACATTACAGACTGATTTTTATCTGCTTCACATTTATTAATGTCCGTGGCACTTCCGAACCCGAGAAGGACAGTGGGTGGACAGTGAACAGGGAGAGGTAAGATACTACTATGCATGTAAGAGAGAGAGAAAGAGTGAGAGTGAGGGTGCAACACGCAGCCAAGGCTACTGCTGCCTGCGTGTGTTCCAGACATACATGGCGCACGACAGCCCAGCTCGGTCCCGTCGAGGACCACAGCGCCGGTAATGCAGGGCCAAGGAAGGGGGGATGAGGAGGAGGAGGAGGAGGATGAGGAGGAGGATGAGGAGGAGGATGAGGGGAGGGGAGGGGAGGGGAGGGGGGGCCAGAAGCAAAAGCAAAGAAAATAAAACCTGTTATTCTAAACAGTCGAATCCTTTGGAATATACGGTTACAACCAAGGACACTGGAGTTGTTTCCCAAAGCGGCACATCCCCGGCCATCTGCAAGCCCGTGAGTCTGCGCACTGGCATGGCGGCAGGTTCAGGGGGGCGGGAAGGGTTGTTTACACCGCAACCCTTGCCTGCATGTTATTTTATCGATTTGCCTGTTGTTTCATTCGCTGTCAGCCTTTCCCGGAGGCAGGCGGCAGGTGGAATAGGAGACGAAAAGCACACCACACCCGCAGGGCCTGCCCTTGCGGTATTATACGAGCCTGTCAGAGAGATCCCCTTCCCAGCGACGCGTAAGATAACTTCTGTGGGGAAACCGGGCATGGAGGCGGGAAAGTGAGATGGGAAGAGAGGGCGTTTGGACCAACAAAGTCGCTGCTGAGCCACGGGTAAGAGAAGAGCGGCAGGACCGGAGACCACAGCTGTCTGCCGTTGTTCCATTGCCGGACCCTCGGTCTCAATTCTAGAAGCAGTCTGGTTGGGCAGTACAATACGGAGTGCAATACGGAGTGCCTGTAGCTAACACGCTTCGCGAGATATCATGGTATTACACATTCTCGAAAAAAGAAGAAAAAAACAGCCACGCGAGAACGCGCAACTCCTTGTTTCACGTCGGCGGGACAGATTGAATGAGCGCAATCAAGCACATAAATAAACAGAAATTGCGGGCGAGAAAGTAAGAGCGGCGGAAATCAAACGCGGCCAGCTCGTCGAAACACCTCGAAACACAAAATCAGCACAGTCCAGAGAGCCGGCGTCGTCGCGCTCGAAATTGGCAGTGGGACCTCTCTGAACTGTCTGATTTCCTCTGGCAGCAGGACAATAATAATACACAGCAGCGACAAATTTCTATTTCGCAGACCCCGGCCAGGCCCAGCCGCCATGATATGCACCTGTCAAACCCGCTAACGCCCCGTTCATTTCTCACTTCCTCCTGCGGCGAGGGCCGCTATGGGGAGAAAAAAAAAGAGAGACTGGGGTGCTGCTGGGCGTGAGCTATTTCGCGGATACGCGCTTGCTATAGTGGCAGGACAAGCCGGCTAACAGGCGAGGCGGTGCCGGACGCCTCTCTCTGTTCGGGTGGTGTCTTGTCGGTGCAGAGTTGTCGGTGCAGAGAGGGGCCCTCGTTTGCTCGCGTCTTGGAACGCATGATCCGGTCTGCTGCCACAATACTGCTCGCATGTACCGCGAGACAGAAAAATCCTACTGTAGTAAATGGCCCGGGGGTGACTGTTCTGTCTCCCCCAGAAATGCCATGTGGGGGCGGTTTCAGATACACGACTTCTTCTCGAAGCCGACATATTATCTTACTATGTACGAGCAAACACCCGCGTCACCCTGGCTCAGAGCAAGGGCTTCTGCCGGCTGTTAGTGGGATCAGCACTCACCGTTTCGAGTGCAGGGGAGTCCTCGTAGCATTTGTTCCTAGACAGGGGGGGTGGGCGAGGAAACAGACGCGCCTCGCTCGCATGGTGCAGCGTCGTCAGAAGAAGACATGTCAAGTGCGGGACGAGAGAGAGAGAGAGAGGAGGTAGGGAGAGAGGGAGAGAGAAAAGAGGAAAAACGGGACTCGGTGTAGGCGAAGGGTGTACGGCACCGGAGGCAGCTCCTGGAGCACTGGCATGTAAGACACTTGAGACAGCCGCAGCTGAGCAGCTGGAATGTGAGCGAGTTGTTGGGCTTGTAAGTAAGATGCAAGCATTCGTAGGCCGCTGTTTGTGTTTATATGTTCGAAGAAGAAACGCCTACGTAGTAGATACGGCAAATACGGCAGATGAGAGCATAATAAACAGCCAGCAGTGATCAGCTTGTAAACAGAAACAAAAAAAAAAACAGATCACCAGGCCATCACACATGGACAGAGGGATCGGTCAGCGGAACTGGGAGTAGAAGCAGAAGAAAGTCGGCCGTTGAGACGAGAGGCCACCTGTATCTTTGTCTCCAAATGGCCGGTCAGCCAGCAGCAGACAGCCTCTTGCGCTCTCGCTTTCCTACGTGGCATCATGACGTAGAGCGGCTCTTGTTCCGTCGTGCAAGCACAAAGCATCGCCCGTCTCTCGTTCTGCGGGAATTCTCTTGACAGACCAGCTCTCTGAGCCGAGCATCCAGGGTACTGGACCGCAAACAGAGCGAGCAATCGTCACAGGATGCAGAAGAGGCGACTGGGTCAGATATCGCATAGCGACGTAACCGCTACGACCAAAGGACAAGTCTTTGATGGTGAGACAGGCGGCTGTAATGCGCCATGGCCAACGGCAAACAAAAAAAGCCACGGCCAACAGAGACTACAGGACTACAGGCTTGGTCTACATTAGCGTGGCACAGCACGCTGGAAAGAATGGACGAGGCTTTCTTTCTTTGTTAACCTGGCTTGGCCTTCTGTCTGGTGTCTGTGGCCAGTCCATGGCTACGGAGCCTCACCAAGAGACACGAAAAACAAAAAGGTAAGAGCACATGTACGGGCACAGGCACGTTGTCTCGGGGGACGACTCACCGCTCCCCGTCTCAGTTTCTCGTCCCAGTTTCTCGTCCCAGTTCCTCGTCCCTAGAACATGTGTTTTTTCTTCTCTTTTTTGTGTCTTGGTTGCTTCTGTGCTCGTTGAGGATTTTTGTGTTTGTGATCCAGCACTACCCGATCTGAGACCACAACAGAACAGAGAGGTCGAGTGTTTGCAGAGGAAGGGAAGGGAGTTGTCGGTAAACGCTGCAAGGGAGGACAGAGGACGGAGGACGGAGAGGACAGTCGATCGAGAGAGACGCACAAGGGCCAGATCGGAGAAGAGTCGAGACGAATCGAGTATGTGCTGCGAAGCAAGGACGGCTAGACAGCAACCCGGGGAGAGAGAGGGGGAGAGAGACAGAGAAAGAGATGCCCCTCCGGTCCCGTATTTTGACCAAGCAAATGGCGTCTCTTGGTATGCATGTCTCTGCCCTCTTCAAGGGACATGGCAGCACCAACAGTCAGACAGAGACACAGGCAGGGATAGAAGGAGCACAGGGATAGGGGTGGGCGCTGGTCACAAAAAAGGACAAGCAGCAAGACACGACATGCACGAGAAGCATGTCGTCCGAGCAGGCAGTCGTCTGATCCGAGACACGATTGCTATTCTTGGGATCGGCTTGCCACAGGTCCCTCTCCTCCTCGTGTCACCCATGGCCATCGCACCATGGTCGCACCTTGTGTGTCTTTGTTCCGTCCTGGGGCATCTCTGGGGGGGGGAGAGACGACGGGGGACGAGGGACGGGGGAGGGGGGGCGAGAGATCGTGAACGGGGTGGACGGGGTGGACGGTGGACGGTGGACGGGGTAGGTAGTGGACGGAGCAGACAGTTTGCTCGAAGTGAAAGGTCTCGTCGTTGAAAAACAAAGACAGCAAAGACTGTGCTATTTTTTAACTCGTCGGTCTTGACTCGAAGCACGTTGTTGGACAGGTGAGGGGGGAGAGAGACAGAGGAGGGGGGAAACTTTGTCCATAGACACATCCGCCACCCGTTGAGTTGGACCGGAGCCTCCGAAACTGCAGCCTTTTCCCTTCTCGTTCTTTCTTCTTTTTTTTCTAACCCTTTTCATTTTCCGCACTCCTTTGTGGCAGGCGACCTGTTGGTGCCTGCAGAAAGAACAGGGGTGACCTCGCTCTTTCGAGGATGGTGGCTCCCCTCTCTTCTCCCCCCCCCTCCCCTGGCTTTCCCTAGCAGCTGACATGGGCGACCAGATGGGCTGCCACTGGGGACAAATCGGGACAAACTTTGCCAACATAGCATAACCCGGCCGTCCGGAAGGGCGGGCCACGGACAAAACAGAGAGGCAAGACCCTGGCTGCAGAGGCCAGGGTTCTTAGCAGGAGAAATGCTATGCATAGATGGATGGGAATCACGCGGAAGACGACAAGAGAGACACGACAGCCTCACTGTTGGTAGTAGCTATTTTCTTTCCTATGCTGGCCCTTTGCGCTTTTTTTTTTTGCTCGGATCGTCTAGTTACATCCAAGAGAAAAGAAAGAGGAAAGAGTTATTTTTTTTAAAGAGCAAAATCATATACTATGCGGAACAGCCCCATAAACGGCAAAACCCTCAAAGCAAATAAATACCTTGCCGCCGCTCAGCCCAGAGCTGCCACCACCAGCGCCGACACGCCCTCCTCTTCGCTGCGCACTGTCACCTTGGTCGTCACGCCCGACTTGGACGAGTACGCCATCCGCACGTTGGCCACCACGCGCCCGCCGTTGACCGTCTTGCCCAGCAGCTTCAGCGTGTGTGTCGTCTGGCTCATCGGAATGTCTGTGCCTTCCAGCGGCTGCAGCGACAGCGTCTTGGCCAGCTGCTCCGTGGCTTCTGTTGGAAATGTCAGCAGCCATAAAAGTAGAAAGAAAAAAAAAAGACAGCTCCATCGCGACGGAACCTACCTGCAATGTTCTTGACGCCGCTCAGCTGCAGAGTCTCCTCGGATTCTTCGCCGGCTGCGCCCACCTGCTCCCACAGGTGGTTGAAGTTGCTGGCAAAGGTCGGGATCACGTAGTCGCTGCCCGACAGGTCGAACTCGGCCACCTCGTACTCGTCGTCGTAGCCGCCCTCCTCCGGCTCCTTCGTCGTCGGGTCGATCTCCTTGCTCGTGAACTTGAGCACGTTCGAAAACGTGCTCGTCGGTAGCGCGTCGGCGCCGCCCACCTTTCGGAAGGCCACGTACACCTTGCCCGGCTCGTCCGTCGCCAGCTTCTCCGCCTGCAGGATAAACACCTCCTCCACCTCCTCCACCTCCGACGGCGTCGCCACCACCGACACGTTCTCCAGCACCGTCTCCGGCAGCGTGTTCTTGACCTCGTACTGCAGCACAATGTGCTCCTTGAACACGTGCTTGACCACGCTCACCACGTACTCCGTCTCGGCCTCGGTCAGCTCGACCACCGCCGACGACTTGAGCACCGCCCCAAACTCCTTCATCTCCGGGATCGCCAGCAGCTCTTGCGCGTACTTTTGCGCCTGCGCCGTCGCCGACGCCACCTCTTCCGCGCCCGAGAGCGCCTTGCTCGGGCCCAGCTTGGGGGCCTTGAGCGTCGGCGCCGTCGCCGTCAGCTTCTTGGTGCGGTCCTCGGCGTCGGCCTGCTCGCGTGTGACCACGGGGATCTTGGAGATGTCAAACGACGCGTCGAACGTCTCCTTGTCGTCCGACGTCACGTAGGTGACGAGCTGGTGCTCGAAGAAGGACAGCGAGAACATGTTTTCGTTCTTGACGAACCGCTCCGCCATCTCGTCCGGCTCGCTCATCAGCCGCAGGTTCAACGCCGCCCGGTCGCGCACCTCGTCGTCCACGTCGTCCAGGCAGCGCGACAGCAGCACCTCCACGCTCTTCTTCACCTCGGGGTCCTT
The DNA here is from genome assembly GCA_014183025.1 of Harringtonia lauricola. Lineage (NCBI taxonomy): Eukaryota > Fungi > Ascomycota > Sordariomycetes > Ophiostomatales > Ophiostomataceae > Harringtonia > Harringtonia lauricola. The sequence continues at coordinate 1,202,250 of JACBXF010000155.1, read as the reverse complement.
CTGGCCCACGCCAAACTTGGCCAGCGCCGTCACCGCCGCGGCGCGGACAATCGCGTTCTCCAGCACAACCCGGTTGTAGATGTAGCGGATGTACTTGGTCGGCTGCGACGTCTTGGGGCCCTCGATGCCCAGCAGGTGCAGGATGCGGACGGCCAGCTTCGTAAACTCGCAGTCCTCGATGAACTCGCACAGGTGCGCCAGCGCGTCCTCCTTGGAGTCGGGCACAAACTTGATCAGGTCGAACATGCTCTCCACCACCGTGCGCTTGAACTCGTAGCCGCCCTCGTCGCGCAGGATGCCGCTGAGGAAGGTCAGCATGCCTGCCTGCTTGCTGGGGAACTTGAGGCACAGCGTGCGGATCGCTTCCACAATCGTGATCTTGAACTCGTCCGTGATCTCCGACATGAACCCGCTGATCTGCTTCATCAGCCGGTCCACGCTGGCCTCGTTGCCCGTCTTGAGCAGCGTCGTGATCGCAAACGTCGCGATCGACCGGTTGCTGTTCGAGATCAGCAGCTCAATGTCCGGGTTGCACACGTGCACCGCCTGCGGCTTGAACGACGCAAAGTTATGCAGGATCCGCAGCGCCGCAAACTTGGTCACCGCGCGCGGCGACGTCAAAAACAGCTGCAGCACGTGCACCGCCTGGGACACCTCCGCGTCTGTCACGTCCCGCAGGTCGCAGATCGCCTTGGCCGCCTCAAAGTTGACCATCTCGCTCTTGTGCCGCAGCCACCCGTCCAGCAGCTGCACCATCGACGGCCGCAGCGTCGGGTCCTCGTCCGCCAGCTGCGCCGCCAGCCGCACCAGCAGCACCACGGCTGCCGGGCTCTTGACCGCACCAGCCGCCCCAAACTGCTTGACCATCTTGACCAGCGCCATCTTGTCGTGCATGCGCATCTGGTACAGCAGCCCAATGGCGTGGTACTGCGTCATCGTCGAGCTGTTGATGGGCAGCGAGCCCGACGACGACGAGAAGCCGAGCGAGAAGCCGCCCGACGACTTGGCATTGGCCGCTGCCTCTTGCGTCTCGCTCTGCCAGCGCCGCACGACATCACGCGCAATGGGCAGCAGGTGGTATGACGAGATGAGCGCCGCCGAAGACACGGACGGGTTGCGGTCGACAATGGCCGTCTTCACCACGCGCTCGATGGACTGGACGGTTGTGGCCTGGCGTGGGGGGGAGCTTGAGTCAGTGGGCTGTCCGGCACCGCAGCGTGGCAGAGTGGCAGAGGTCTCTCCTTACATCGATGATTCGGCAGAGGGCCCGGATCGCGTTGGGCCTGTAGATGAAATCGCCGCTGCCGCCAGTGTCCTTCATGATCGTGCTAGTCACCATGATGATGTCCTCGGCGGAGTGTGCCAGCTCCTTGATCACCAGGTGCACCATCTGCCGCAGGCTCGCATCTTTGTTCTGGAAGAGCTTCGAGATGCCGAAGAAGAGCGTCGTAGCTTCATTGGTCGGGAACCTCTCTCCCGTGTAGAGGAGAAGGGCAATCTTGGTGAGGAGGATGCGACATTGTCGTGGCTGAATTGGCGAGCTGTTAAACAAGCGGGCTGCTCACCGTCAGCATCGTTGACTAGTTAATTCGATAGATGGGCAGACGGGCAATGAGCAGCGAGGACGCTGCACAAGGTGAAGACGCAGGGTGACGAAGAAAGGGGGGTTGAGCATGGGTTGTTTTATGGCACCGTACCTTCTTGGAACACCTGCGTGCGGTCGACCCGGACAAGGCTGCCATCGGCATCCTCATCCCTCTTTCCGTAGTTCATCGCGGGCGATGGTTTGGCGGAATGGCTTCTGGCGTAGTCGTAGCACACAGGAATCGTTGCGTTGGAGATGCCCTATTGTGTGTGAGGGAGGACCTAGTTTTGGGATATCGCGACGTCGCCAATTCCCTGCCCCACACCCACCACACCGCCTCAAAAGTCACGTGTTACACTTTAGGGTGTAGACGCCACACCTCAGCCACACTTTGGCCAGCGAACGTCGTTGCACAGGGAGAACCTTCAAGTTGACAATATTGTGAGGGCGATATAATCAGAGTGCGACAATACAGCTGGTTCAAAGTCGGTCTTGTACGCACCTCGCCGTTATCGGAGGCTACTAGCCACAGCCAAAACAGCTGTTGTGTTACTCAGGTCTCATATCTCGAGCTCGCGATGTCTGAATAGTTGCAAGAGGTCATGGGAATGAAGGTTCTATAGTATAAAAGCCGATATGGATATAGTCAAATATCCGTTTTTGTGGGGGTTTTCTTCTGCATTCAGTATTTTCTGGTTTGTTTTCCAACCAATTCTGAAAATACGCATATTTTTCTTCGGCCTCTTCTCTTCTCTTTTTGTCTTATCATTTTCCTCTGCTCTATTTCATAGCTTCAACATGATTCAGGCCATTGACAGGTTATTAATGTTTTTATATGATTTCTGCCATCATTGGCCGCAGAAAACCCTCTGCTAGCTTGTGTCTTGCGTAGAGACAGGCTGAAGCACAGGTGCCGCTGCCGATCAATGCTGCCATTCTCCCTGAGGCATCGTTACATATAGGACCTTCCTCGGCCGAAAAAGCAAAGGCACGCGCCATCTTCGCGTCGTGGCTGCCGTCTTCGGCGAGACTGAACTGCCGTCGAATGCTTGTGTCGCCATCCGCTCCTTCCCAGTTATCTTATTATCCTCTATACCTGTGGCTGTGGTTTTGGCCTCTGTGACAAACCTATCACTCTCTTCCCTGTCATCACAGCCAGATCATAACAACAATAATTGCATTCCTGTCCGCTCTTGATAATCTTGAAGCTATTTTGCTGCCATCTTCCATTGGGTTACTTCCGCTATAATATCCCATCCAAGCCACATATATTGGTTCTTGGTTGATCGAAATCCAACTGGCTATTCTTATCTTCTCTAAACTGATCCAGTTTATCCCCCTCGGCTGACAAAAATGTTGCTTTATGACCAAAGCTCTTCATCGTTGAGAGCTTCTGTCGGTCCTCACAGTGGTCATCTCCACGGCTCGCCTGTCGAAGAAGAGCCCACTCCCCTAAGTGGTCGAAATTCTCTGAACATCGTCAGCCCAGCAGACCAAGACTGGTATGGTTCCCGTGTTTGGATTCTTCTATTTTGGCTTTCTTATTCAGCGGACACTCGTAAATTGTTCTTTCGTGTTTGTTAGCAGCAAGTCTTCCCTCAAGGATCCAACGCTGTGGTGCTCTGCATGGCTTGTATCCACGACGCTTCAGATGGAATAAACTGTACAATTGCTATTGGCTTGCTTTATTGTTGACAACTTCTCTTGTGTGCTCTTGTTGAGAACGGGCTTCGCAAGGAAGGCTGAGAAATGGTGGTGATTTTTTACGATGACGCACAAATTATCAAGTTTCGCCCCTTTTTCACCCTGCCCACCAAATTTTGCAAAATAATCGAGAAAAGTTCGTGGACACTGCAGAGCCTGTATCAACCATTGTTGTTTGGTTCGTTTATTTCTTCCGTCGATTTACTTTCGTTTGATTATCACCCCCCCTGGTGCGTATATACAAACAGAACTGACTGAACTGCCCTTGACAGCGAGCACTCAAGCTCTTCAAGACTAGGACTCAACTCTTTTGGCTCTCCATATCGACCACCGCAACGTCTAATCCATGCTCCCTCACGCTACGGGCAGCGTACACGCCGTCATCCGAGAATACTGGAGCTTGCAGAGCATGGTATTTCTCGCCACCTTTCTACTCCCCTTCAAGCTCTCATGGAAGAGCAAGTGGACAACATCAGTCACAGTCGGGCAGGCGTTGTCACAAAGCTGGGCCCCTCTCAGGCAGGCTCGGAAGTGTATTATACTGCTGTAGGCACTGCCAGCAGCCAGAAGACAACAATGAACACCAACAACCAAACCCGGAGAGCCCCAGTGGCGAGCAACTTTTGTGCAGGCACTGGAAACAATATCACTGACAACGGTGTCGAATGTGACACTGGCTTTTCCCCTCATCCTTCAGTCAATGACGAAACTTCTGGATACATTTCCGGCCTCGGGAGTGACGAGGACGATCCATTTCTTCCGGACGAGTTCAAGTTCCTACAGAGAGCGGCAAGCCAACAGAATCAGACAGAAACTGGATGTTCTATTGATTTTGAGAACCCCGGCAAATCGAGTGAACCGACTGGGAGGGATTCTTTGAATCCTTGTTCTTCGCCTTTCATGCCGTCAATGATGGCTGCTCAAACCCTAACCCGCATGCCACTATCTGAGCAAGCTGCCCGTGCCAATACCATGCAAGCTACACACAAACAGAGAAACATCGAAACTGATTCCCTTCGACCGACTATCTCGAATTCGGCCAGGGATTTCATCTCCAGTGGCAGAGATTTTCAAAGCCACAGCTCGGTGTCGGCAAAATATGCAGACCTGGACATGGATGATTTCTTCAACCATCTTTCCCAGACAAAATCGGCAGTCGCCGGGTATGGCACTGCACTCGATGCTGCGGCAAGCCGTTCTCAGTCCCACCAACTTCAGGTGCATGACGGGCCGACCACACACACTATTGGCATGAATAAACAAGCCAACACCAGTGCCTCCAATAGCAAGGAAGGTTGTCATTACTACCTCCCTCCCAGCAATGGCATCCTCAACCATAATGACGGCCCTGTTATGGAAATGGCAGACGAAGATGTTTCTCAGTCTCTGTCAGCATTTTCCATGCTGCCGCCTACGATGCGTGTCGGGCTTCACCCACAGGTAGCTCTCTCAATGGCTGTAACCGGTGCCACAACTACGATGCAAACAACAAACTCAGTTTATGCTCCGGGAGCATATGTTGATCCACGACTGTCAAATCTTTCTACGACAAGCAACAGCGTTCTGTCGCACGAGACGGGGAGTGATGGCCAGAATCTTTTCAACGACCTCGACGTTTTCCAAGCCGGCGTGGCTCTTCCATATGGCGCCCACACCGGCTGGGAAGACGGTGATATCGAAAAATCTGGAACATTGTATATGCCTACAGGTGTTGGGAACATCATGCAGCCAGCCAGAACTACGAACTTTACACCTACCCAGAGGGAAAATGTTGGCATTATGGCGAACATGGAGAACATTGAATATTCTGGCCCAGTCGGTTTTGTCCAGGACCTTCGAGCTGTTCCGCAGTCAATGCGCCTCCCTTCTAGAATTCCGGGGCTGTATAATTCAGCCGTATATCCTTCCGCTGGACTTGGAGGAGAGAGTGATGGCCAGCCACAGGTTCACACAAATAGACCGTTGCCAGCGTCCGAGTTCCCCGCGGCAAGGTACTATGCAGCAGCTAGTCTTGTTGCGGATCGCAGCCAGACGGGCTTGGATGTTCGGAATGGTGTTGGGATGACTCGGCAGAATATCATATTTGCCAAATCCGATTCGAATGCGGCCTACCAACCAAGTCCAGAGACAATCTACGATCCTTCTCGAGCAGTCGGCACCCCTTTGTTTGTGCCGGACTTGTCCCTTCGAGGTGACCCAAACGTGCGTTATGAATACCCTGCTCACCAAGCGGAATACAATCCAGCTCTGGGAATTGATAGGGCTAGTGCTGCGGTGATGAGCCACGGCCAGTTCGCAACTCATGATCATATTCATCAAACCCTACAAAATGACGCGGGTTTGACTGCAATGCAAGCTGCCCCCGGTAACGGCCGCCCTTTCGAAGCCGACCCGCAGTCGCTTCCAGGAAGTTTGGATCAGTACATTCGGAGCGACAAGGTAACGAGCTGTACGGCACTAATAGAAATCCACCTAGAAGTTTTAGTTCATGGCTGACAGCTCATCTCCTGTAGATGTTTCCACGGAGATATCGACGGGATTGAAACCTATTGGATATGGACGGCCTCCGGCGACCCAGGGCGCGCATTCCAGTCCGGGGAGAGTCACGGCAATGCAATACCCCGACCTAGCATCCTACAGGGAAGTCTTGCAGACACCGAATCCAACATCGAATGAGCAGGGTGCTCGACAACGTCACCGGAGAAAGAAGAGCTCCACGACAGTTTTGACCTGGGGCACCGGTGCCGGCGAATAACGCACGGTCAGCACTAGATTTGGAATCTACGACAGGGTATTGCTGTATAGCCGGAACTAGAATCACACACACACAAAAAAGGAGAGGCCATTGCCTAGAAAAAAGACGAGACTCAGAAGACAGGGACATTTCGGGTGTTGATTGGAGTGGACGGATCATGGCTGGGGATCAAACATGGGTTTGACGGCAGGATGGAAAATAAGGGGCAAAAACTGAAAATTCATCAAGTTTCCTCTATTGTTTCCCGTTCAAGGATGTCTTAAAACAGTCGAGGAGATTGATAGGCACCAATATATCTTGCTCTTTAATACCAACCTTTCTTACGTGTCGTTAAATGTTGGTTATCTCCCAAGAAATTGCCGTTGTCTTGATTCTAACTAGAATAAAAAGAGAGACCCTGGTCTGCTCTTCCTTGTAACAACGACTGTGCTCCATCCCATCCGTCCTCCAATCTCAACCAGTAGAAAAAAAACGTATGCAAGGAGAGAATCCTTCTCCAGAGAAAAAGGAAAGCGCGAAAATGAGCTCGAAAAATACGAGTCGCGCAGACAAAATTGCGAAAAGGGTAATAGTGGTTCCGTAAGAGAAACAATAGCAGAAGCAGGCGTGACAACAAGAACAGACATGACAAAAAAAAAAAACTGTTGTCATTTTATCCCACACACATGCAGAAAATCTTTGCAATAGAAAGGAGACCCAGGGAAATCCAAGAAAAAACACTGGGATATAAAACCCGGTACTGTAGCAGTCCATACGCTGCAAGGACGTAAAAGACAAGGCGAGATATTAGGGCTCCGTGAAAGTGAATGGCCCCCCCCCCTCCCCAAAAAAAAAATGCAAGCAGGTGTGGATCACAGGGCAGGGTATGCGCTGCCTGGAATCATGCCAGGTGAACGACCAAGGTTGCCGCCGCGAGCAGGACTGGCATTCTTTCGGCCCAAACCAGGGAGAGAGAAATCAGGGTTGGTGTTCAATAACATGTCGTTGTTGTCCCGGACAGGTCGGCGAGGAATGGCATGGCCCGGAGCACCACCGCCGCCGTTATAGCCAGGCATCAGGTTGGATGATGGCGGGTTCCAGCGAGGGTTGATACCGCGCTGGGAGATGGAGGTGAAGTTGGAGCGCTCCGACTCTGCTGGACTTCGGGCGCCCTGCGGGATGTCTTCGTAGGAAGGGCTGACAGGCAGCTGTAATGACGGCTGGTTGCGCTGTGGCTGCAGCTGTTGCAGTGGTTGCAATTGCTGCGGTTGTGGGGGTGGAACGTTGTGTGGCTCGGCGAAGCGCGGGTCTACATCTTCAATGTAGGCCTCGGAGGTGGCGGGGCGGCGCACAGGTGCGCTCGGAGAGTTGGATGCGCCCTGCGCGTCCCAGCCTGCTCGTGCGGGAACGTACCTGAGATCACGTCAGCATGATGCAACTGGGTGGGAGGGTTCAAGGCAAAATCACGACTCACTCGTCAATCCCGTTTTCTTCCTGAATGTTGTGTGGCGCTCGCCCTTGCTGCAGGCCAACCATGCCAGCAATGTCCTCGTCGGCTTCGCCAAAGCGCCGGAGCTGTTGTTGTGGACGCTGCGGCTGAGGCGCATTTGTATCCATCTCGATGGCCCGGCTGCTGCCTACCACGTCGTTCATTGGTGGTGGAGACTCGGCTCGTGGCAGCTCTGCTGATCCGGTGCGATCGCGATACGGCTCATAGGTTCCGTATCCGCCGGCGGGGGGGGCAGCCGGACCAGGAGAAGGGCCTCGCATGCCATAGGATACTGGGCGATCATACTGGTAGCCTGGCGGTGGTGTGCGACCGCCGCGACCGCCCGGACCAGGATAGCCTCCTCGGCCCATTGGGCCGCCGCCGTAACCTCCCCGACCCGGTCCATTGGGCGGCGGCATCATCGGGCCACCGTAACCGCCACGTCCCTGAGGTGGGCCGTATCCGCCACGACCTGGTGGCGGACCATAGCCTCCGCGGCCGGGTGGACCATACGGCCCTGGACCGCCACCACGACCGCCCCGATAGCCTCCGCGGCCACGTTGTGAGGGCGACATGTTGTTCATGCGCTCGAACGAGGGACCTCTCCGCATGCCATAGCCATCGGCCGGCGGCGGCGGAGTTCTGGAGTTGCCATAGGGCATGATGTTGCCGTAGGCATCCCGCTGCAGAGACGGCGGGCGGTTGGGCCGCTGCGGGGGGCCGCCGGCACCAGACATCATGGTCATGTCGGGGGCGCTGCGAGCGCCGGGGCCGCCAGGGCCATAGGGGCCGCGCTGGACAGGCGAGCGCGAGTAGAGGTTGCCAGGCTGGCCCTGGGCGCTCTGAGAGGTCAGAGGGACTTGCTCGTCGCTGCTGCCGTCGTCCTTCTTGTCAAAGGACTCGGCGCCGCCGTTGGGACCGCCGATCTGCGGCAGGGTTGGCTGGCGCGGGCCAGACATCTCGGCGGAGGCAGCGATGGGGGATTTCGTGGCAGTGGCGGCGGCGGTCTCCTGGGCCTGGCGGTTGTAAAAGTTCTCGCCGCTCATCTCGGCGTTGGCCTCGATGCGGCGCTGGCGCGACTTGCGGCTGACGAGGGTGCGGCGCATGGCGCAGGCGACAATGCTGCTGAGGCCGATCAAGCAGGCGGCGGCCAGGGTGATGAAGGAGCCCCAGGCCATGTGAGGGACGAAGAGGAGGACATCGATGAGGAAGGCCAGGAGGGCGGCCAGAAAGGTGAAGATGCTGACGATGAAGACGCCCAAGAGGTAGCGAACAGAGTGACCGGGAGCGTGGAAGTGGGCGGCAAAAGCCATGATCAGCATGACGAGGGTCAGGAAGGCGGCAACGGGATGGAGGATGAGAATGGTGGAGAGGGTGTGGCGGGCGGAGGCGGGCAGATCAAAGGCGTTGCTGGAGAAGAGCGTCGAGGTGTCGTAGCCCAGCTCGAAGCTCGAGCAGGAGCCATCGCTTTTGCAGAAGCCGAAGACGCCAAAGCTGGCACCCTGGTAGGAGCCGAGCGGGATGGCCTTGATGATCGGGGTCGACAGCACGGAGAGCAGCAGCAGCGCAAAGGCGGCGAAGAGGGCGACCGCCAGAGGTGTAGCGGGACGAAGCATGGCGGCGACGGGTGAGCAGAGGACCGGGAGAACGAGGCGGCGAGAGAGGAAGGGAGCCCGTTACGGGCGGGGGAGCACGTCGACAGAGCGCGTCGTCGATTGCTGAAGGTTTGAATTCGGCGGCCCCAATTTCAATTTCGTTTCATCCGAGTGGGGATTGAATGGCTATGGCGACAACGACTGCAGAACGCATGAGGAGAAAGAGAGAATGAGCTCTCGATTAGCAGGCGAACGCAAGATCGGTCGATCGGTCAGTCGGTCAGTCGGTCAGCCTCATGAGGACCGAAGGCGATCGGCGTCCGGACGGCAAATGGAAAGGAGGGGAGGGAGGGAGGGAGGGAGGGGGGGGTGCGGGCGGAAGAACGACGGAATGCAGAATGACGAGAAACAACGACGAAAGGACGATAAGACGACGGCAGAACGCTAATAGGAGGCGAAAACGAGCAGCCAATTCACAGCTACCACGCACATGCACCCAATGTAATACACAGGTCGAGCGTGGGGGCCTGCAGCTGGTGTAGTCGTAGACGGAGGGCCGAAGTCGAGCTGTCAATGCAAGTGTCGAAAGATTCGATGTCGTGGAGAAGAGGCGAGTGCGCAAATTAGAGTTGAATATGTTGGTGTCTGAGAGAGGAATGTCGGCGGCCGGGCGACGAAAAAAAAGAAAAGAAAAAAAAAGAAAAAGAGAAAAAACGACTAGAGAAAAAAGAAGGCGCAAACGAGAGGCGGTTCCAGAACAGAACAGAAAGAAGCAAGAGAGACCAGAAATAGATTGCGTCCAGACTAGCAAAGACGCAAACAGGTCTTTCTGCAATGGCTACACGATACGCCACATGCAACTGGCAAAGGATGCGGTGGCGGAGACAGCCAGGAAGACAAGAAAGGAAAGAGGAAGGAACGACTGCTCGAAAGGGTTTGGTCGTGGGTCGACACGATCAATTCTCGACAAGCGATGCTGACTGGCGATACAGAGAGGAGAGAGAAAGAGCGAAAGGGGAATGGGGGTGACCTATTGGGAAGTCACATTCTTGGAGGAGGGACGTCCCTCCAGCAGCATTAGTGCGTTTGATGAGTACAGAGCATCCGTACCATGTAAAGATACGTACAAAGTACTATGGCATATGCCCTATAGCGTGGCCCGCTAGCGAATCCACAAAGCTAAGATACTTTATCTACAGTGATCGCCCGCGCGCCGCGCAAGTACGAGTACTCGCACGCAGGCCAGCACACCATTGCAGGACCGCAAGCCCGCAGCTCTAGCGTGCTCTAGCGTCATCGCCAGCCACAATAGCCCACGAGTCACCTGCTCCAGGGCGGCTGTGCCTGGCTAACCTGGCTACATAGTAACCTGGCGTGCTACCGGTCTTACCACTGGCCTTGTGATATCCAGCTGTGTCTTGCAGCGTCAACGTGGGCAAGATTGCCACAGGACTGCCTCCTCGCCGTGCAATCTAGGGCCGACTTGCCGCCTACCGCATTTTCGCCTGCAGGAGCAATATGTGGTTGAATTTGGCAGCACGGACCTGGCATTTCATCGCTCGGAGCCCATCCATCGCGTGTTCTCATGCGCCATGTACCCCCCTGCCAATTTCAGCCAGCGGGTACTTTGCACGCTGGGGATCGTATGCAAACGATCACCGTACCGTCATCCTATCTGCAGCGGCCCCGCCGCCACGCTGACCGAAACAGCTAGACATGGTAAGGACGGTAGGGTCGCATGCACTCGCTCGTACGAAGCAAGCACCTGGAGAGCTGTCGCTAAGATTGCACCTCGAGCTTGTCCCAATGGAGAAGGCCAGTCCGTTGAGGGGACAAAAGCAACCGCATGTTCATTATTGCAAAGGCTTCAACTCCTTTTTTTCCCAACCAAAATGGCAAATGACGCAAGAGCAGGTCGAAGTGGGCGATTTTGTTTGTTTGGTTCACTGACCTCGACCTGGTTTTTCCTGCGGATTTCTTCCTGTTGGCAGCTACCCACTCTCACCCTTTTTTCATCTCAGACCCGATTGCCACCGTGCCCTTGAGCTTTGTAAGATATGACCTCTCGCAGCGTTCGATCCCTGGCGCTCCACCCGGTTGAGACCCGGTTTCCAAAAGCGATCCTGCCAGAAGCCCTGACCAACAGATCTCTCTGCTCTGGTCCCTGGCTTATTGCATGAATCCCCTGTATGAGCCACACCCATGTTCAACCGCAGCACCGCAAATCTAAATACGAGTAATAGTATCCATCTCAAGAGCTCAAGAGGACCCGCGACGCAACACGCCCTGGCCCGTCGGCCAAAACAGCGTTAAAAAAAATGGTTCGTAAGATGCTTGGTTCTGCTGCCGATGTGTTACGAATCTCTGGTCACGTGAACGCACCTCCTTATTTCTCAATCTCCAACGCCATCCAATCGCTTCGATAGGACTTGTCCACAGCGCCTCGCGGCAATGCGCATCCCTTCATACCTAGACATTCTGTTGCATCGTGGCCTTGGCCTGCTGCTATCTCATTGTCTATCTTGGTCAGCGTGAGCAAATGATAAGAAATCGCACGTATACCAACCAAAGATATATCACCCGTCGTAGATTGCCTACACCAAGCACTCTTGGCCGCTCGACGCTTGCGAACTTGCAGTGCCGTTGTTCCCGCCGCCAGCTACGCCTGTGGGTATTAGCGAAGCAGCCAATGCCCGTACAGTGTTAGACAGCCGCCAGCTTGACGTGGCTATGCCTGCCACTCCACCGGTTTCGAATGTGCCTGTTGCCCTCGCTGTCGGGGGTGCGGTCTCACTTGGTGTGGCTGCAGTCGCGGCAGACCATGTGGGCAGTGGAGCCGGCCGGGTAGCCTCTGATCTTGCATGAACCTATGAGACTCGACGTCGTCATGTCCGTCGACAGCGTTCTGGCTGCATTGACAGCGGTGTTTGCATATCCGGCGTTTTTGTTGCCAGCCACTGTTGCCGCTGGCATTGTTGATTGCATCTTCCTTGCCAACAGTCACGTCCCAAATCATGACCCTAACCAGGCTAGGCCGATTTTGAGGCTGGTGATAATGTTGCTGGCTGCATCTGAAGCACTGGGTACGCCCGAGATAAATCTCCTTGCTGCTGCTGCTGCCTTGCAGACGTCAATGTAACGGTGCAGCTCCCGAAGAAAGGCGACGTGGCCGTTTTAGTTTGCAGACATGACCTCAATGTCAAAACCGAAACTGTTCAACACGGTGACATCAAACGATCGCGGTCCTTTCTTGGCCCAAAGGCCCTCCACAGAAATTCGGCAAAGCCCTTCCCGTCGGCTGTTGTTGTCACATTGTAGCTGTGGGCCGTGTCCGATGCCACCTGTGGAGAGAAGCACATTCTTGCCGTTGCTGGCAGCACGAGTGCTGGGTGTCTTGGCTCAAGGTAATGCAGCCGGAAAGCAAGCGAGGCTGTTGTTTTCGATGTAAACGAAAGTCGAGCGAGAGAAATAGACTTGGAGATGTCTAGGTCTTGCCCTTGCATTCGTGCGAGGATGGACATTGTTCTTGCATGCGGGAAAAGGGTCAAAATATGATGGAAGTCTTTTGGCGACGAGAATTTCCGAGCCGATTCCCGTCAGGGAAGGAACGACGGGTGCGCATCACGGCTGGACGTCACTAGAATCCACGCCCAAGATCTCTAAAGCTTTTGCGTCAAAAAGCACTTCTTTGTGACAGGAATCATTATAGACGAAGCACAGAGATCAAAGCAGTCCGATAGCAAGGGAGGATTCTCTCCTGGAGCTGAAGCTCTCAAAGGAAACGGCCTACACCGAAAGCGACTCGACAGATTGGAGCAAGAGTGGGAAATGATCTCAACGATATTTCTCTGCATTTCGAAAATAAGATAGCAAGACAAGAGAGTCGAATAAGCTGTGCTTGTGCTGTGCGGAATAGGTCGCGTGCTGACATCTGTTCAACTTGTGTTCATCTATCACACTCTCGGCAAAATTGTTCACGAATGAACTGCTTCGCCCTGATCAATGAACACACCAGATCTGCTATTTAAGCATGCACTCTCTCCCGCTTGCCTCGCGAGACCCAACGTCCAGATGCTCAACGATCAAAGGGACACGTCGAGTTGAGAACAGGAACTACACAACCAATACAACTAAACATCAACACATTAACACATCAATACCCCAACGTAACCACCTGTACACCTCACCATGGGCTGCTGCTGCGAGACGGTGCGCATTGTTGCCACGGTGTGCTCGCACACGCAGGCGAGAACGGTGCTGTGCCCCGAGCCGACGGCCAACTGCTGCCGCTCGCACAAGTTTGACATGCGCATCGGCTGGTGCGATATGTGTGAGGCGTACTACGGCAGCGACCTGGCACGCAAAGAGGCGTCGATCCGCAACTACTGGTTGTACAAGGCCCGGCACAACTTCCGCACACCCATTGCGCCGCAGCTGGTGCCGCTCGACGCCCTGGTGGATCCTGCGTTCGACGGGGTTGTTGATGAGCCGCCGACGATGCCCCTCCCTGAGTGTGATGCGTTTTCCTTTTCCCTTCGCAACCTCATGACGAAGACGGCAGACGGCCGCCAAGCAACCAAGACGGCAACCGGCCAGGTTGACCGGGATGACCCCGGCAACGTCGGCGGTTACGACGAGGGCATCGCCTGGAGGTCCTTTGACCGGCTCGTTAACAGCACCATGACTGTCCGCACGATCACAATTCTGTGGGCGCGCGCCAATGTGACGCGGGAGGTGGACCTGGACAAGATGCAGGAAGAAGCAGAGGAAGAGGCTGATATTGCCGATGAGGCAGCTCTCCGCAACCCCGATCTGTTTGCCAATTTTGATTTCAACGCAGGCTCGGAGGCAGATCAGACTGCAGATACAACTGAGCTCTTATCCGTCGTCGAGGCGGGAGAGACTGCTGCCTTCCCCTCGACGGTCCCGGAACCGCTGCCACAACGAGAGACAGTGAAGCGCAACTCCGACGTGCAGAAGCGGGCCATTAGCCGCTATTCCTGGCCAGCTCGCCTGGAGTCTTTCCCGCCGTATTCCGACAACGACTACAGGCGGAACCGTCCCTTGGCCGCAGCCACGGTGAGTTTGGTAGCGCGCACAAGATCGCTGTTCTGCTTGCCATTCCGCAAGAGCAGCTCCCCTGGCACTTCTGCTTCGGAGGTGCATCCAGCGATGCGTCGCAGAAGCTCCGGCTTTGGAAGCATTATTGGTATGTTGCGTTCCCTGCCGCCCACCAGTGAGCGTCTGCTGGCATCTGGCCGGGATAGGACGGACTCCCTCTCGAGCATATCGCCGCTGCCTACACCGCTGCTTGGAGTCACCTCTTCCCATTCTTAGTCATCAAATTATGTTGCCGTTGGCGGTCCTGGTATTGTTCAGAGACATAAAGGTACGTCTGCGTCTGCTTTGTGGACGCGGTTCAGGTAAGTCGTAGAATGCCCATCCTGGTCTTGGGAAGAAGCTGCAAAGTCCAGCAGATGTGCCATAAAGCAAACACTTATAATAATGAATATACGAGCAATCTTGAAAGACTCACACCGTGTCTAATGAACCTCCGCCTTGTGATATACAATGTACCAGAGGGGTATGACCTCGAGAAGTCCAAGCTTGTTGGCCCATCATGTAGTGAGAGGCGCCTTGGCGTGCCTTCATCTCGGCAAGGGCTCGGCAGAATATCGCTCGCATCCAGAGACCAACGGCTGAAAGTGAAAATAACAACAGAATTCCACACAGCTCCTGCACAACCAACTAAGAATCTTACCTAATCGGGCCCATACCTGCCACTCTTCGCTCCCCCGCCTCTGGTCCCGCATGATCAACGTCGCCCCTCCCTCAGCCCCATTACTCTTCGCACGACGACTTCACAAATGGCTCTGCAGGCAGCACGCTCTCTTCGCGAACGGCACCGGCTAGGATAACATGTATGCTTTCCCCGTGGATCAGAACACTTGCGTGGAAAGAATATGCTAACGAGGACAATGAAACGGTATGTATTGTACATATGCTATCACCAGCTTCAAACGCTTGTTTCGATATATGCGGCCCTTAGACAACAAGACGCATAACAGAGAGGAGTGGAAAAAACTGTACATTTTTCTTGTTAAAAATGTATAACAAGATGACAAATCCGCCGTCCGCAACAACCTCCAAGGATTATCTCCTCTCATTATGTTTATCGGACCTCGAAATATCCCCATATCTGGAAGACATTTATTTTGCCCTGTTAGTCGACGTGAAGATCGAAGGTCGGATGAAACGAGGCAACATTAAGCAGCAAATATCCAAGGTCAAGCACGTATGTTTTCTAACAGGCAAACAGGCAAGCAACCTCCCAAAAATCAGAATTCCGCGGTGCATCCATGTAACCTAGGAAACCTGAAAGCGCCAATGCTATGCAAATGCAGGGAGAACTGTTATGAGTAGGACGTTATCCGCTCCAAGGATGACTGGTCCGCGGCAAAGTATCAACAAAAAAAAAACAAATGGCCGCTCCATGCGTGATTAATAATTAGGTCAAGATGAGGCTAGGCAATGGTCACGGTAGCAAGCCGTTAAACCAGTCTTTGAGCCAGTTCCGACTGCCGACTGCCAATCAAATGCCACAAAAAAACAAAACTCAGCCGCGGCTGATCTGGCTGGCCGACGTGCGGCTGCGTTCGTCCTCTTCTTCGATCACATCGCTGAGGCGTGTTGGGTGGTGGTGGCGTGGAATCGTCTCCCAGCCGGGTGCGGCATAGCCCTGTCCAGAATAGTCTGGCGGTTGCGGCGCGTAATAGTGCTGCGAACTCGACGGCGGGTACGTGCCTGGAGCCGGAAGCGACGTCGGCGTGCCGTACTGCTCTTCCTCCTCTGTTCATGCAGTCAGAAGGCTGTTTCGTCTCGTTTCTGAATTCTTACTCACCCTCACCATATGGTTCCGACGCCGGGCCTGCGCCCTCGGTCTCCTCTGTGGACTGTTGGAGATAGCCGCTGCCACCAGTCGTGGCACTACTTGTCCCGCCAGTAGCAGGGCCGGTATACTGCGGATACTGCTGGGAAGGGAGGTGCTCAACGGCGGACTGCTGGGCCGCTTGTTGAGTCTGCTGGGCCGGCTCCGTCGGCTGGCCTTGGCGAGGTTGTTGGGCTTGCGGGATGGAACCTGCTGTTTGTGGCATCTGAGGTTGTTGAGGCTCGCGGCTGGGATTGCTAGCAGCACGCTGCCGGGGAGGCAGGCCGTGGGTCATAGGCACAACCTGAACGCCGCCGACGATCGTGGGCAGTCCTTCCTGCAGAGATATGATGCGATCTCGCTCCTCCTGCTCGCGACGCCCCAACTCTTCCCACGCACGGCGGGCTTCATCCTTGGAGATGGTAAGCTCTTTCCTCATCTCCACCAGCTGCTTTTGGATCTTGGCGCTGGACTGGTCGTTCTCGACAGCCTCGCGGATGGCTTCAGCACGCCCTCGCCGCTCTTCCTGGAGGGCAGCCTCTAGCATGCCCTGCCGTTCGTTGTTGCGCTCCATATCCGCCCGCATTTCGAAGAACCACCGCTGAAACTTGCGCTCTGAACTAGCACGCAGACGCTGAAGCTCGACGACAGCATGAAAGAGGTTCGCGCCAGCCGCAGACAGATCCGTCACTTGTCGAGCGAGCTGACGCGACAGCGGATCCTGGTCAATCTCTTCGGACCTTTGCTGCAGCTGCCGGATCCAGAAGCTGGTCAGGCCCTCCCAATGAGCGGACAGAGCCTCCCATCTCTCGAAAGCATGAGGAAACGAATTTCTCGGTCGACTTCCTGCTCCACCAGCAGCGCCGGACTCTCCCATCGGAGGTGGAGGTACACCGACACCTGCACCCGCTCCACCTGCTGGAGGTACTGCTGGTGCTTGTGCAGGGGTGATCTCCGCTGGGTTGGCCAGTTGCGGCGGAGCCTGAGTCGTTTGTGGAAGACGAACCGGTCTTTGTTGTGGTTGCTGGGCTTGTTGCTGCATTATTGGTGGTTGCATCAGTTGTGGTTGTTGTTGGATATTTGACTGGCCAGTGCCAGTGGCACCGGCCGTGGTACGATCTGCTGCCCGTTGCTGTCTCCGCTGAGCAGCGGGATCGATCGCTTGGGATGTGGTTCCTGGGCCAGGAACATTCGCGGTAGCAGCGCCAGCAGCAGCAGCAGCAGCGCGGTCTCGCTCAAGAGCCTGTCGCCTTTGCTCAGCCAGGACACGCGCGTCCTGTTCAGCCTGTGCTCTCTCCATGCGCTCTCGTTCTGCTCTCCGAGCCTCGCGTTCTTGACGCTCTTGCATGATCATTCTAGGACCGCGAATATTTCCGCGCGGCGAGCTGGTTTGAGCTGGGGGAGGGATTGGGGGTCGAGACGACGGGATGCCGTTTCCGTTGGATGAGGCAGAAATGCCACCTCCTTCAACAAGCAGATCGGCCATTTTCGCGTTCTCTTCCTCGTAGTCGCGGGAGAGTTCAAAAGGATGCGTCAGTGTCTCGACGGCGTAGAGTATGGCGCTGTGTGTTCGTTTTGAGATACGAACGGCAGGGTGAACAGCCGGCTTGTCAAGACGGACTGCCGACGGCTCAAAAGCGGAGTGGCGCCTAGACGACTGTCGAGCCACAGACGACTCCTTGTCTTCTCCTTCCTCCTCCTCTTCGTCGTCGCTTACAACTTGGGAATGGAGCCGATGGTGACGTCGAGATCGAGCCTCGATCGGCGCGGACTCAAAGGCAGCCGGTTGGCTGTAGGATCCAGCTGTGGCAAAGGCAAGTCGGGGGCTGATACCAATGGAGACGGCAGCTAAGTGGACGCGCCTTCCTTCGGATGGCTTGGAGAACTGACTGTCGGCGCCAAGTGGCAATTGGCGTTGGAAGGCGCTTGGAGAAGGGCTTGCGACGAAGCGAGGTGTGCGCCGTAGGGTGCGGTGAGAAGATGGGCTTGATCGTGCTTCCGACTCTGGATGTTCGTGGGGAGTTAGCGTCCGTCGATGAGAGAGTGGCTGCTGCTGGCGCTGCGATGACGAAATTGAAGGGTCGTAACGGTCGTGAGAAAAGACAGGGGCGGAATCAGTCAATGCGTCTGGTCTCCGAGGCTCAGCACCAGTAGAAACTGGCGCGTGAGCGGACAAGGTGACGAGTTACCGCAGCAAACACTGCGGAATAGTTGGAGGGAAAGAGAAAGAAGTATGGATGCGGCGCTGCCCTGTTTGGTGTGACTGAGGTGAGGAAGAAGTGAGGAATGCGGATGTGGGAAAAGTGAAAAAAAAGATGCACAAGAGGGAGCACGAAAAGAGAGACAAGCAAGGCAAGCTTCGGGAAAGATCTGCAACCTTGTTAGCACGTCAGAGAACGTGGTGGTAAGCGGCGCCGAACGGGGCCGCGAGTCAAGATCTTAGTGCTCGGGAAGAGAGGGTGGTTGGTTGCACATGCAAGAAGCCGGGCTTCTGTTGCACGGTTGAGTTTCTCCGGGCCTTTTGGACAGAGACACAGCCGTGGCAGAAGGATCGGCTCGAGGGAGAGAGGCAGGCGAAAGTGTAGGGAGGGAGGGAGGTATGGAATGGGAATGGATGGCGGCAACACCAAGTCGCGGGACTTACTTCGGGTAGGGTGTAGTCTAGAGAGCTCTAGTGCTCCAAGAAAAGTAAAGCAAGTGCTAAAAGAACCTGAGAGGGTGTGAGGGTCAAGGCAGCACTACTCAATTGGGAGGTGTGTTTTCGTGCGCTGCTTTGGGGGGGAGCGTGACGGCCGTGGGCGAGACGTGCAAGTAATCGAGGACCGGATATGAGAGATATGTTTTCTGGCGTCATTAGCAAAAATTGGGGAGGCTGGAAAAAGAGGTGGCGGGGAGCAGCGACCGAGAAAGGGAAGCCTTACAGGGGTGGTCAGCGCAAATAGATGACACTGGTGTGGGTGGAGACTGGCTCTTTGCCAGCTTGCTATAGGCTGCAGGCGTCGATAGCTTTTTTTAATGTGCTGGCGAGGCCTGTTTGCTGGCCGCGAGTACACGAGGAACGAGGATGGCGGAAAGGGGCCGAGACTAATCGGCATAGAGAGGCGAAGAGAGGAAGCGGCCCGGCGCAGCACGGCCCTTGCAGGCTCGAAAGAGGTCTCAGAGACTGCACAGTCTTAGGGCGCGCGCGGGAGTCGAGCCCAGCGCGGAGCCCTGGCTGGAGCGACGACGAGACCGGGGCAGATCAGTTGGATCAGTTGGATCAGTTGGTGTAGACAGGTCGAGCTGCCAATGGCAAAGACCAGCTAGGGATCCGTCCAGCAAGTCGGCCTCCCTTCCGCTGCCCCTTGGGCTCACCACGGGCACACCGACGCCCAACGACAGCACCCACGCCGGCACGTGCACGCAAAAAGGACGGAGCGATGCTAGCGGAATTGCACTGCTTGTGGCCGATGCGAGAGCGTTGTGTGCGCGCTGGCATAATCCTTCTCAGGACCGGCGCATGGCGCAGATGGGCTGCTTTCGGTGGCGTCGTTTGGCGCTTGGCGCTTCTCCCTTGCGGGTGTTCTGTCGCGCTGGTCTCAGCGGGTCACTGTCGCTGCCGGTGGTCGATTGGTACAGAACTCGAATTGTCGCGTGTTGAGGGCACGTACGGAGTACAGGCTCGGAAGACAAGCTGCGAAAACGAAGCGGCGCGTGCCACCGTCAACGACTAACGAGATGAAGGCGCACAAAAGGACTGGCGAGAGAGAGGACAGGAAGCCAAAAAAAAAAAAAAAAAGCAAGTCGAAATCCGAAGCTAAATCGACCGAAAGTAAAAGACGGCATGCGGGAGCCCGAGGAATGCGGCAAAACGCTCAATGTCTCGCCGCGGAGCTGTCAGGGCGCTGGGATGCTTCTGTCTCACTACTAGCCAAACGAGGCCGTGAAGCAGGACAACGTGTCTCGGGGGCGTGCCTGCAAGATGCAATGAATGTCTTGAGGCGGTCGTTTGGAACGGCGGGCTGGTAAAGAGAGAATTAAAAAAAATGTCACGATCAATTCCACCGGGAAATGGAGAGACGGGGAAAGACGCGTTGCGCTCCTGCCAAATGCGCCAATATGAGATTGGGGGGCGCGGCAGAGGTCGTACTCGTACTTTCCCTTTTGTCTAATTTCGCGTGTTTTTGTTTTCTTCTTCTGGCCAAGCCGTCTTAAGTTCTCGACTGATATTGCTCTAGAGTTCAGCCCCGTGGAAGGCACGGCCAGGGGGAAATATGCGCGCCCTGGACAAAAACGGGAAGGAAGGATCGAGAAAGGGGTGGGCACCGCCTTTTGCCCTGTCAACTCTCGTCCCGCGCGTGCTCTTCTGGACCCCAGAAGCTCTGTGGCAATTAATAGAAGTGGCTGTAAGACGAAACGTGCATGTCCTTCCATATGCGCCGCCACACACCACCAGATTTTGCGAGCACGAGCAATATGCCGTGTCTCGTGCCAGAAGCGGACAGCAGGTTTCACTTGTGAGAAATGGGGAAATGAGGTCCCACCTGCCTCGTAAGAGCGAGATCCATGGAACAAAAGAGGGTTCTCTGGGCCAGAGGAAATCAAACTACGAGTACGACGGGCCCGCAGCCAGGGTTTAATGCACGTCTTCGAGGGGGGGATCTCTGCTCCATCTCCCTCTTCGAGGCACCTGCAGAGGCTCAAGCCGAGTCGCGAGGAGCGGTGAGGATCTGCAGAAGCAAGCAACTGACAGCTGGCATCGGAAGAACAGCGACGCCAATCCCATCTTACCAGCGACCGAAACAAGGATGGCCTCGGACGATCCCACACTGTCGCCTCGGTGCCCAATGGCTGCGGCCCGGCTGCCTCATCCAGCAAGGCGGCCGATCCCAATAGGCTGGTTCTGCCCACTTCCCCTACACCCTCTTGGGCAGCCCGGTGGAGAGAGGCGGCTGATGGAGGTGATGCGTGGCACCAGCTGTGTGGACTCGAGGGCGAACCGAACAGGGCGGCTCTCTGTCTGGCAGCTTTTGCGAACCAGCTCGTGACGGACGCAGCATGCGCGTCGTTTGTTGGCTGGCTTGTCGCCAAGTGTGTTGCCAGATGAGCATCGCTGCTTGCGTGCATAGCTTCCATCCGCATGGCCTATGAGAGAGCTTTCTACGGACCACTGGATGTCCCACTTGAACGAGCGCTTCTAGACGTCCGATGGGACCCCATTTGCATCTACGAGGTGCGGACATTAAGCGATGTGATTATCATTAAGCATCCCTGCATCGACTCCCAAAGCAACAGCGTCGCCATCGGGTTCTCCGCCGCCCCTGAAGAGTCTCCTGTCATTGTTGATGTTGTTGCTATTTATTCTCCACTGTCCGTTGCACTCAACTCATAGCCCACTTCTGTGTGGCCATGCGATACGGGTACCAGGTGTCCGGGTCAGTCACGTTGGGATCGATCTCGACAAGCACTCATTCACGTTCGCTATGGCTACGAGTAGATTATGCCCCTAAAGTGTGCATATGCAGTTACTTTGGCGCATATGTGCTAGACGCCACTAGAAGGAGATGTACGGCATACGATAAAAGAATCGCCCTTGCCTCCCTACCTGTGGTAACAAGGGCATAGGTCATGCAGATTTTCTGTACGTAGTCAGCCGTGAATAGACAAAGCATCACCTCTTTCAGCTCTGCCATTGTCGTTTTCTTTGCCGCCAGAGGCAAACTCCAAAAAAATTGGCCAAGAACCAGCCCAGCGGCCTGCAGCCTTCCCATGATGCAATCCGTCATCCCACGTCGCACGACAGCAAACTGCAGTTCGTCCGCAATTGCACACGGGCTTTTAAAGTCGTTTAATCAAACATTAGAAAGGACATGTCAGCGGAAGATCGAGGAAGGATCGTCTCCCTCATTTGCACCCAGACCTGGCAACCACGTAAATCATTACGCACATTTTCGCTGGGCACTCGAGCCGAAGCAAACTTGCAAGGTCTCGTGCAAAGCTGTGCAATGTCAAGTCATGGACGTATGTTGACTAGATAGACATCACCAGATAGAACAGGCTCCAGCCCTCCAACTTTCTATGGCAGGAAGGTTCTAGCTAGATGAAAAGTAAATATACGTTGTTGAAGTATCGGGCCTTTTACTGAGCTTGACTATGACCTTTACAAAGTGACGGCGCTTCTTAAGACAATCTTACAATATCACAGATTGCAGAGCCGCATTATTATCGGTCTTCTGACGCCAAATTATCTTACTGAACCAACGGAAGGACCGAATACAAAATATACTCGCTAGCTTATTTCCCTGTTCCTGGTTTTCTTCATCGTCCATTGACGTTTTCGTCGACCTGCGCTCATACCACACAGAAAGTACGTTCAGCAAGTAAAAAAAGGACAAATGGCATATGGGCAGCTAGAAAGAGATGAGAATAGACATAGTCACCTTAAAAACCACAAAAGGTTGGTGTTTTTTTAATTATCCAATATAGTTTTTTTTTTAAAAGGAAAAAAACCCCCCCAAAAAGAGAGAGAGAGAGAGAAAAAAGCAAAGCCTAGAAAGTGACAGCTAAAAAATGCAGAGATTAAGTGAAAGAGACTAAAATATACGCAAAATGTAGGACAAGTCTAATATTGGTTATTTGGGCAATGAAAAGCAATACAAAAAAGGCACCAAAAAAACTCCGATACGGGGAATCGAACCCCGGGCTCGACGGTGAAAACGTCAGATGTTAGCCACTACACCATATCGGAATGATTGATTGGTTTCGTACACTACTATTCTAGATCTTAATGCCTAAAACCCGATTTTGCGACAAAAGAGGAACACAGTTACATCGGCTGATTCACATTCTCACCATACTCTTACGCAAACATTGAACATTTTATAAAACCACTCTGTATTTATCCTGAACTACTTTGCAATAATTGCCAAATTGGTCCATCCAGCAGAGTGAATATGTATATACCCAAAGAAACTCAACAGATCCATCCACAGCTAAAACAATTATCCTGCCACTTTACAACTCTTGGCCAACAAAACAATCGAACAGTACACAACAAGTTTACAGGGTGGCGCCGTGGACAACCTTGAGGTCGACAGCCAGCTCGCGGCCGTGGTCAGTGATGACCAGGACACGGACAGAGCCGCGGCCGGACTCGAAAGCGCGGTTCAGACGCTCCCACAGGTTGGACTGGTCAATGACTTGGAGACCGTGCTTGACATCACCAGTCTCGGTCATGGCGACGATGCTGCCGTTCTGCAGATCGAGGACGCGGTACTGCTTGAAGATGGGGCCCAGCAGTGTCTGGACGACCACGCTCGGGGCAGGGCTCGCGACGAACGACGACTCCTCGTGCAGCTTCTTGGTGAAGAGATCCACACCGAGGTAGCGGTACTGTCCGGTAGCCGCCGAGGTGGAGATGCGGATGACCTGGCTGGGGCGGCCTTGCAGAAGGACAATATCACCAATGCGAATGTGGTGGCACGGGATGGTCACGGTGTTGGGAGGCAGGTCCTCCTCGACAACGCGGCGAGACTCGCTGCGCGTCTCGCGGACCTCAGCGACCTCATTGTGCTCGCGACCTTCTGGGTGGAAGACGCGGTCAGCAAACCTGTCAGCAAATTTATGGGCACCCTCGCGGAACGAGCGGTAGTGGCCTTTTCAGAGCGCTTGCTTAGTGCGTTGCTACTTGATAATATTGAGAAATGAAACTCACCGGCTTCGTCGTAGTAACCCATCTTGTCGGGTTTGGCGGATGGCTTCTGGGGACGCGAACGGACAATGTCTTGAATGACAGTAGTCTCACGGACGCTGTTCTGGTGGGGAACCGGAGAGTCGGTGGTGTAGTCTTCTACGCGGGAAGCGGAGTGGGACTTTTGCGGACCGCGGGAGAAGTCCGATTCGGCGGCGGTGCGAGGATGCTCTTCACGGTAGCTGGGCTGGTAGCGAGAACGGTATTCGCGCTCAGCAACGTCGATCGGAGATCTGTAAACGTCACGAGTGTCGATGTCGATGGTAGTTTCAGAGAAGGTCGTGCGAGGACTGGAATGTTTTGTTAGCGCTGGAATGCGGAGATCAAAAAGGACAAGGCATGGAATACTGGGAGTCTGGCGGCCTCGCTGGAATGTGCGGACCGTCCCGAAACCGGGTTCCAAAATGACACGCTCGGTGTTGACGACAAAACTTACCGGGCTTCACGAATATACTCTCGGCGGACACCTGGACGGCGGTACTGTTCCTCTTCACGAGTGATGCGGACCTCTTCTTCGAAACGCGGGTCAGCTACGCGGTTCTGGTAGCGACTGTTGTCAATCGACTCGTCGACGAGAGAAGAGTATTGACCTTCCCGTCCGGGGCGGTGTTGTGGGGCGGGCTGGAAGCTAACTTCCTCGTGGGATTGGAACTGAGTGTTGGTGACGGTGGTAGCCTGTTGAGGCTTTTCCTCTTTGTAGGAGGAGGGAAAGATGCTGAAGGGAACCGGGACTCTGGCTTCAAAATCCAGGGTGACGGCCTTTGACAGCGAGCGACAAGAGGAAAAAAAAGCTCGACGACTTTTTTTCCCTTCTGGCGCTCTTTCTTCAAAGGTTAAGAGAGAAAGAGTCTAGCCGAAGGCTAAGAGTTGTCTGGTTGGGACAAATGAAGCTGTGGATGGTTGGAATGTGGAATGGGAGAGAAGGAAGGAAGAGAAAAAGGGAAGAAGAAGAGGAAAGGGAAAACCGAGGGAAAGAGGGACGGCTGCGCCTGAAATAGGGGACAAGGACCCCGTCGAATGGAACGGGCTGGGTGGAGGGGGAACCAGCTGCGTCTGACTGGGGCAAGACTGAGCAGAGAGAGCGAGAGAGAAGAGGAGACACATACGGAATAGGGGGCCCGGACGGAGACGAGACACAAACACATGCATGCGCACACGCCAGATGGAACTACCGTCCCTAGCTTGCAGCACGCACCAACAACAAAACAAAAGGGTCGGTCGGTGCTGCACAGCAACGCCTCCTTGTCCAAGAAACCAGAACCCTGCTCCGGGACGGTCAGTCAGTGGTCAGACCGACATTCGACTGTACAAAGCGGCTTGTTTACATGGGGGTGGACCCAACCCCCGTACGAGTACCTGCCACCCCCAGCCACAAGTTTGTCACATCTGGGTTGTTTTGGGGAGTTTTCTCTTGTTTATTACCCACTCAAAGCTGCCTAGCGGACCCGCCAGACCACAGCCAGGTCTCTGCTGGGGTGTGTGTGAGAGGAGCTCTGGCCCCAACCACCTTGATGTATCGAAAATGTGACCCGCGACCAGCCTCCGCAATTCTCAAGAGTGCACCACCAGAAACGTGATTCCGCACGAATGGCGGGTGCAGATGCACGAGGAGCTGTCAGCATGCGGGCGCATTTGCCAATGCTCTCGTTAGGCTCCAATGGGCGGTGCGAAACCAAGCTATCCGACGGTTCAACCACTGTGTGGTTTTATGCATGCACAACTGAGCTAGCTACTTTGTAGCTCCAGCCCGGTTTTTCTCAGGCGCGTCTGGGCCGATGGAGTGCTCCCAGCCCAGCTGAAAAAAACTAGTGCAAAAGGTACAAGGTACATGCTATGTACGAGTAGTACGACGCGGCACGGAATACGAGTGCCGCACCGTGCGGACTGTGCCTTCACAGTTTATGAACGAGTACTCGAATGGATCCCCTTTTCACACATTTGAAACGCCTCTCGACGCTACTTTGTGCAATGTACTTCGTACATTGCGCACTGACGCTTCTCGGAACGGGCAAAAGGCCGGCCCTGCTGCTTTCGTCTGAGATCCTGCAGCTGCAAAATCGAAACATGCCCATACTCAGACGGATACAAAATTGTGTCAAAGCAACAGCAAGGGACACACTCTGGCTAGCGAGATCGTGGAGCTCTGCCATTGGCCCGCAAGTTTGGCTGGTGCATGCAGGTCGGCTGTCGACCTTGGCAGGGAATGGGAGGTTGTACGCAGCCGACTCGTAATAAAAGATACCTACCCATACGAGTACGAGTAGTATTATCTTACGCATGTACGCGGCGAGCTAAACCACCGGAAGAAAATAACGCGTGTTCCAAACGCACTGTGTATGGGCACGGAGTACAAGTACAGCTCCATCTGCTCTGTACGAGGCGTATCCATCCTCGTACAGGACTCGAATGCAGCATCACCCAACACGAAGTTTGGAGCAGCGAGAGTCGCCTTCTCTCCTGGCAATCTCATCTCGCTCGTGCCCACCGTCATGGTTGTTGCCATGGTTTTGGACGTTGCCAACGGGCCAGCTGCCTTCATTTCAGGGTCGGGCCAACTGATCTCCAGAGTCTCCGTGTTGCTATGACAACAGGGTCCTAAGCAAACGACGCGACACGCTAGTTGACCTCAAGAAACTACGCTAAATCTGGCAGCCAATCACAATTGCGGTCACACCCTGCTCGTAAAATGATGGACGGCGCACCCCTGGACCAGTCTCCGTTCGTATACTTACTAATATGTGTATTCGCAACAGCGATCGCGTATCTTCACAAGACCATTTCCCCGTAAGAAAGTAACTTAACTGCACTATTACAAAACAATACGCCGACGAGTGCGTCCGCGGAAGCCGGGCCAAAGTTCCCGACATGCAGTGCCGAGGCAGAATATTGGGGCATGGCTTCTGACAAAGCCTGTGAGCGACGAGCAAACGCTACGAAGACAGATGGATGTCAAGATATGTTCAAGATTTATGCAACAATGGTGATCAAGATATATACAAGAAGTGAATCGAAAATATGCAGCTTCATATAGAAGTGACTGCTTCGATAAAGATGAAAGCTCAAGTGCAACAATGCACAGCAAGAAGAGAAGAAGAGAAGAAGAGAAAAGAAATGAAGCAAGATGCCTCGGCATTTGCTCTGCTATATTAGATCGTCCAGTCCAAGACAGCGTATAAACCCGGGCACGTCTGCAAAGCGTGGAGGTTTCGTAAACACTGGCTGTGAGGCCGGCTGCAGCGGCATTCCGAGTGGCGAAGGGCATGGCGCCGGCATGGCAGTCAGCACATGCTGTGGGTATGATGGAAACTGGCTAGCCATGGGCTGGAAGGAAGGTGACGACGACATGAAAGCCGACGTTGGGGAGTCGAGCGGGGTCGCGAAAGCGGGCGGGAGCGAGTATGCCGACCAGGGCGTAGTGGGTGTGGTGATGGAAGCAAATGACGTTGTCGTGGCGGGCGTCGACTCTTCGCTGGGTGTCCCGATCTGTGGGATGTAGGGTTCCGGGCAGATGACCCGAAGCGCAGGAGGCGTGCGCGAACGCGAGCGAGAGCGGGCGGAAGCCAGGGGCACGAGGGCCGGCATCACAGCAGCAGCGGGCGGTGCGAGTGGTGCGAGCGGTGCGGGTGCCGACAGTGCCGGCAGTGCCGGAGGTGCTGGCGGTGCCGGAGGCACAACTTGCAGGCTGTTCTGCAGGTGTACAAGGGCGCGCCGTGCGGCCTCGAGAATGCCGTGTGGGGCAGCGACGTCCTCGAATGAGGCGATTGTGGTGGAAATGAGCTGGGCAAGCTCCGAGTCGTCCACCGGCACATCCGGACGCATGCGGGAGGCCGCAAACAACAAAAGCAAGTATCGGCATTGCCTGCAGGTTAGCCGATGAACAGGCAGCCAAGGAATCCGAGCGGGACGTACTGCATGGCTGCACCCAGTGCATTGGGAAGGATGAGCCCTCGCGCATCGTGGTGGGCACGGACAGCCTCTGTGAAGCTGTGCACGAGCTCGGCCAGCTTTGTTGGGTTCGGCTGCGCCTGCTCTTCCAGCAGGTGCGGCACGAGCTCGTGGACCCGGCATTCCCAGTACCCGATGCGCTCCCGCGCAGTGAGACCGCATGATGGCGCCGAGGGCGTGTCTTCAAAGTGCTTCTGGAGTTCGGCCACGGTGTGTCTCGCTTCGCTTGTCGCCGCTCGATCCCTGTTCTGGCTCTGGAAGACGCGGTTGATGTGCCGGCGCAGGTGGACTTGGATGATAAAGTTCCTCTGGACGGTGCGCTCGCCCTCATCGCTGCCCACCTCGTTGTCGAACTCTGGGTCTGGCATCTCGGGCTGGTAATGCAGCAGCTCTGACGCAGGCTGTCTTGCTTCGGCACTGATGTCACTACAAGTAGAGCGGGCGCGTGTTAGCAGCGGTTTGCTTCATCTTCCTCTCAGAGCGGATGCGGTACTCACTACTCCAGCTGCACGCAGGTCCAGTAGAGCAGCACAAGCTGGCGCTCGTCGTCTGTCCGCGGTTTTGGCTGCTGGCTGCCACTGCCGAGCCCTCGCCGACGGATGAGAAGCAAGACGACGGCACTCGCATCGCGGACGTGGCGGGCGGCTTCGGGAATCCAGGCCAGCTGGGCGCAGAAGAGAGCGGCCAGGAGGTGAGCGCGAGCCAGGTCCAGCGAGGGTGTGACCACCGGCACGACAGTGACGGCGGTGCCTTGGGAAAAAGGAGACGATTCCCGGTCGTACTGCTCCTGCTCATTCGTGTCGGTGGTCACACCCTCGCTGGTCTCGCGAGAATGCATGTCGAGAATGCCGCGGGCGCGCGCGTAAAACTCGGGACCCGGCTCGAAGACGGGACCGCCGCACTTGGCCTGGCAGACGCTTCCCAGCGCAAAGACGAGCAGCTCAATGGCGGACGCGATCTGCATCTGGGCGACGTCGCCTGCTGTTTGCGCGCCCTGGTACTGCTGCTGCTGGGCGAGGTAGCGCTGGCAGAAGGACTGAACAAGTCCGCTGAGGCGCTGGCGTGACACGATGGGATGAATGGACCTGATGTGCCCGAAGTTGTGGACGTATTCATGCAGCGAGCGGACGTCGAGCTGTTGATACCACATGAGCTGGGGCTGCATGGCCGCAGCACGAGCATAGCGCGCGCCTCCAATGTGCAGATATATGCGCTGCCAGAGCGGCTCGTCGTCGCCGCTCATCTTGGCGGCATCGGCAGCCATGGTGTGGTAGGCGTTCTGGCAAGCTTCGGCCACGCTGCGCACGGCATCGGAGAAGGGGCGGCGGTTGAGCAGAGCCACCACCAATGCTTCACGACCATATGGTATGGGGTTGTTTCCAGACGAGACACCGTCCAGGTCGGTCTGCTTTGTCCGTGTTGCTCTCCCTCGGAGGTTGCCGGTGCCTTCGCTGCTGACGGACAGTTTGATTTGGTAGCCCCGGCGAGACGCTGCCGTCGCCAGAGTCCGGACGGGAAGTGGCGAGTGCTCGACTTGTGTGAGATGCTCGGCGGCGGCGGCGGCGGCGGCGGCATGTGCTTCTCTCTGCTCGCGTGGTGTGAGAAAAGGAAAGAAGAAGGATGCGGGCTCACCCCAGTCGCTGTTTGACCGAGCGAGAGGGGTGACGGCGGAAGTGGAGGGAGCCAATGAGGCTGGCTCGGATTTCGAGTGAGATGGCTTGGATTTTCGCAGGCGAGTTGGCTGCAGGTGCCTGTGTGTTTTCGGGTGTGCTGAATGGCGGGACATTGGCGCGGACCGCGGAGATGGCTGGATCAACTGGCGGGATGGCAGCCTGCTGTGTTGAGATACCGGCCGTTGTGGGAACTGCCGGGGTCGCTCGGAGGGCGGAGGTGGCATGCTCAGAGTCGGGCCATGTGGGTTTGGAGTCTGGGTAACGGCCTGCATGGCTTGTTGGAACATGCTGTGGTACACTCTCTGGTGATGTTCGGGACTGGCGAGAAGAAAAGACGGGTAGGAAGTGTTTTCGGGGAGCATGGAAACGGGAGATTGGGGGACAGCAGCCAGCCAGTCCTGGAGTGGTGACAGTCCAGCCGGTGAAGGTGGTTGCATGTTGGCAACAGCCTGTCTATAAGAGGTCGTGAGCTGCTGCAGATTGGCGGCGGTGACTGTTTGAAACCCGGATGGCTGCTGGGAAGCAAGGGGGTTGGACATGCCCGTGTCCATGTTTGGGTATGCGCCTGGGTATATGTTCGAATACATGTCGGGGTACACGTCGGGAACAAACGCCTCTCCGGAAGGATCCATCGTAGTCACCGGGTCAGCAATGCGGCTGGCCACGAAACGAGTCGAAAATGGTCATATGCTTGAAGGCGAGACGGTGAAGATGGGGGCGGTATGGACACAGCGAAAAAGAGGATGCGAAAAGGCTCGTCTCTTTCTGCCCAGGATGTCGAAGATGGCGTGAAGGAAAGGAAGGCTCGAGTTCTTTGACCTAGGGCGGAAGGTACAGAAGAACAGGAACCATGGAGACAATGGCAGGAGCCAAGAGAGGAAGGAAGGAGAGGTCATATATACACGAATTGTTTCTTATTTGGGCAACTGCAGGCTGCTGCATCGTCACTGCCTTATTCGGGAATCTATTCTACGGCATTGGACAGGACTGCTTGGACGAAGCGCCGAAGCGCCGTGGCAGCGTTTACGGGCAAGGATGTGGGATCGAGCAGGTCGGCAATTGCCCAAAGAGGAACATGGGGGCGATCAACAGCCCGGCGCAGATGTGGCTGCAGGGCCGTTCTCTCTGCTGGCGTCTGCCCAGAATAGGTGTGGTGTGGGCAGACGTCGAATTGGGCTCCGAGCGCTTCGGCGTGTCTGTTGGGGCTTGCGCGCATCGACAATGGGCTCATGTTTCCCGGCACAACCAAGATCGCGAAGGCGGATACCCCCCTTGGTCGGCACAGCTGTTTCCTTGCATAGAAGCGCGGGTGCACGTCGCTCGCCGCTCCGGGTGTCGCCAAAAATAAAACCCGCCGTTAAAGAGCAGAGGAGGGGGGTGCCAACAGGTACAGTCACACCAGACAGGGTGTCGGACCAGATTGTCAGGGGACAGGTGCGCGGCTAGCGGCGATCGTGTGTGTGTGGGCGCGCAGAGCAACGTGCGACAAGGCAAAAGGCGTGCTCTCTGCTCCCTGGCTGTTTCGCATTCGCTCGTGGGCGTGAGCAGCATGCAGGCCAGGGCACCGTTCACACAGCCAAGCATAACAGAAGCAGATATGCTTGTTGGCTTTTGCAATCCATCGCAGGATGATGCATCGTGAGATATCTTACCTGGTCTGGGTTCTGCAGCGAAGCTGAACCGGCTAGGGGCAAGCTGGACCAACAGCCATAACGGTTCTCACCACCCGCTTCCTCTTCCAGACCTGCCGGCGCGAGCCGACAATGGGCAAACTCCACAGGGGGGGAGGGGCCAGAAGGATAAAGCTATCCTCGAAAGGTGGTGTTTCTTGTACGGCGGCTACACAGTACGGAAAAGTGGGAGATGGCCAATGAGCGGGCGGTGGGAAACGGGGACGCTGCAATGGCAAGATGTCTGCAGCCGCGGTCTGCTGAAAGCCGATCCGACCTGATGCAGAAGACAAGGAAATAGACGCCCGGCATGGGCAGCTTTTGCGTTTCCGTATCGAACATCTCGAGCGCACCAAACACTGACTCTACCATGATGGTGCTGGCAGAAAACTGGGGAAGCGGACGGAGACTGGAGAGTGGGCCGACAACGGCCGAAATAGCAGGCCCAGAGCGCATGGGGGTGTGAAGCGTCAGGGGCAGCGCGGCTTCAGCCTTGTCCTGACTGGTCCATGCTCCCGTCGCACCCACCCCTCCCTGCACGCTCTTATCACAGCTCCGCCAGGACGTGGAATATCTGATCTCGCGTATTTTTCATCTGATTCCCCCGGAGTCTTGGTGGAAAAGGGCGGCAAAAATGCATCTGCATCTGCATTCCGCATGTCATGTTTACATTCTGTTTCTGTTTTTGTTTCTGTTTCTGTTTCTGTTTTTGTTTCTGTTTTTGTTTCCGTTTTTGTGTGTCTGTTCCCCACCCCCTCAGCCCGTTTTGATCCTTGCAGTATCAAGATCTTTCAAGCAAGGGCAGACAAGGCAGGCAAGCCATCCTTTGCTGCCGATGCCGTGCGTTCATATGCCCTGGTCCGGCTAGAGCAGCTCCAAGCAGAGCTCGACGCAGAGCTCGACGCAGAGCTCAGAGCTCAAAGCCAAACCTGAGCTCAAGAGCTTGACCTCTACCCCAAATTCAGCCAGACGCCCCCAACCGTAAAAATAGCAGAGGCCCTCTGTCACACTTCTCCGACACTATGCTCTTTTCATCACACCCACGCTTCCCCTTAACCCACGCGCCGGACACCCTGGCCAGCAGAGGCTGTAGCCGTGTTCGGCAGCTGCCTAGTCGAGCCAGGGGAGGGGTGTCTGGTTGGCCTTCACGCCCTCGTGGAAGCGCTTGGGGGCTACGTGACATCGCGCCTCGCTCGTTCGCGCCGCATCTGCCCCGGACGAGGAGCAGACGGCATTCTTTCCGCGGCTTTGAGGCATCCCTTGCCAGGTGCTTGCCAGAGGTGACGAGCGCAACGTCGAGACGCACTCTACTTCAAGGAAAAAGGGCCTCCTGAATCCCGTGACTGACATCGGCTGTGCCGATCGACGGTCGTCTGCTGCCGAGCACGCAATGCGAGGTTCGCCTTCTCTTTCCTCCGCGCCCAGGCGGAGCCAAAATAAATGACCCCAAAATGGCCATTTCAGTCGGCGATCGGCACCTGCCGTGGGATGCAGCCGCCTGGTCTCCCCCTCATCTGCATGCGGTAGGCGCCCACCACCATCGTCACTGCCAACACCCACCATTCTGGACCTGGGCGCGTAATGGCAGGGGCGGACGGGCAGGCGGGCAGGCGGGCAGGCGGCTTTCTCCATGCTTTTTTTTTTCTTGGGGGCCTTGGCCGGCAATTGCAGGCCAGGCTCTTCCGCTCCTGGCACAGCGCGGCACCTGGGTGGCTCGTTCGGGCGCTGAATGGTCCCCTTCTAGGCAGCTGGCCTCCCCTCTCTCGATCCTTTTTTGCTGTTTTTGGGCTGCGCTGCATTGCCGTTGGGGCCACGATTTGGGTCCGTCGGCATATCGCAGACGATCGTTTGATGTCGGCAAAAGTAGAAAAAAAAAAGAAGATAAAAAAAAGATAAGATAAAAAACAACAGGCCATGCTGGAGCGCCCGCCCCCATCCTCTGCGCTTCCCGGCCTGCGCTTCCCGGCCTGCGCTAGACAGCTGGCAAGGACTGACCGGCTGAGGCGGTGAGGCTCGGGGCGCAGCGCCAACGGATCTGAGGTCTAAGATTTACGCGTCTGGATGTGTAGGTCTGTAGCTATGGATGCTTGTACGAATGCTGCATATCTGTTGAAGAAACAGGCTGCTGGCTGCCTCAGCACTCGACAATCTTGATGCGCCGCTGCAGGTCGGCCGGCAGCTCCTCGCGCCGCACGATGCCCGCCTGCACGCAGTCGCCCCAGAAGAAGAGCGCGCGGTCTTGCGCGTAGCCGAGGTAGTCGAAGCCGTCCTCTTCGACGATCTCGTCTCCATCTGCGTCGGCGTCTCCATCAGCCTCGGCGCTGCCGTCCGCCGCCAGCCCCGGCACCTTGGCCTGCACGATGCCCCAGATCACCCACATGGCGCTGTTGGACGGGCGCCACAGCCGCGTCTCGGCCACCAGCTCGTCGACCTGGCGCTCCACCAGCTCGTCGCGCCGCCGCTCCTCCTCCTTCCACCCGCCCGTCGGCGTCCGCGCGTCCAGCATGAACTCGGCGATGGAGCTGGCCGAGCTGGCCGCGTGCTGCGGCGGCGTCGGCGTCGGCGTTGTGGCCGTGGGCGTCGTCGCCGTGGGCGTCGTGTTGCTGTGGCTGAGCGGCGGCGTCGCCAGCGGGTCCGTTGCCGGCAGCGACGGCGTTGACGGCGTCGACTGCGCAGACAGGGACAGGCCCGAGAGAGCCAGCGGGCCAAACCGCGGCGTGCGCGGGTGCGGCGTCTCCGACGGCTGGTGCTCGACGTAGGCCCGGATGAAGCGCCGCTGCTGCTCGGGCGTCGGGTACCGCGACGTGTGGCACGCGTACGGCGCCGCGCGGTCGTGGTAGTTGTAGGCCCACTCGGTAAAGTGGTTGGCAAACTCGATGCCCCGCGGGTTCGCCGCCGAGTACTCAAAGTCGATCACCACCAGCTGCTTGTGCTCGTTGGACGGCTGCAGCAGCGGCGACCGCTCGTCCGGCCGGATGCGCAGAATGTTGCCGTATTGGGTCTGTCTGTTAGTCATGTATCTCATCGCATCTTCGAGAACAGCTCACATCGCTGTGCGCAAACACCAGGCGGTCCCGGATCGTGGCCGGGTCCCCGTAGAAGCGCTGGATGAAGGCGCGGTACTTTTCCGCCGCCGCCCGGAACTGCGGCCACGGCACGCCGCACACAAAGCCGCGGTACCGCCAGGCGTCGGCTGGGTTGGGCGGCGACGGCGGAACCAGGGGCGTCTGCTGCTGCACAGCCCGGTCGACGCGGCCAATGATGGCCTCGGCCGCGTCGACCCAGTGGTCCCAGTTGCCCCAGACGGCCGGCCCGCTGTCGCGCTCCTCCTCGAGCAGCTCGATGCCGTCGTGCAGCTCGCGCATGCGCTTGGCGATCTGCTTGGACGTCTCAGGCTCGCGCAGGTTGGCGGCTGTCAGCGTCATGGCGTTGTAGTACTGCTCGAAGCGCCCGTTGGCAAAGGTGCCCAGCAGCCGCGGGCCGATCTTCTTGCGCGCCAGCCGCCGCAGCACGCTCAGCTCCTTCTCCCGGTCGATCAGGTGCTCCACCTGCGGGCCGTAGATCCGCAGCAGCAGCTTGCTAGGCTGGCTGCGCCGGCTGCTCGCCACGCTCGCGTTCGAGCTGACTGCGCCGCCAGGTGTCACTGCCGGTGACGTGGCCGCCCCGGGATGCACCGGCCCGACAAACGGCGACGGCGCCGCCCCGTCGCCCACTGTGTTGGACGGCGGCGACACCACGTACACGGCATTGGTCAGGGCGCCGCTGAGCCGCTCCACCGAGATGGTCTCGCCCGCGTCCAGCGGCACCTTGCGCCAGCCCTTGAGCCGCAGCGTGTGCGCCAGCCGGATGATCTCGTTCTTGAAGTGCAGCCACGCCTGCCGCTCCTTTTCCTCCCGCCGCCCCGACACCGACCCGGCGTCCGACGCCGCCCGGCTGTCCGCCGCGCTGTTCGCCGCGTAGCTCAGCGTCTTGGAGTTGTCCAGCACCGCGTCGCAGCTCGGCACAAACACGTCGCCTTCCGGCTCCGCGTCCGACGACGCCGCCCGGCTCGGCTGGTACCGCAGGCTGCGCGAGTGCCGCCGCCCGCTGCCGCCGCCGCCGATCGAGCCTCGCCGCCGACTGCCGAAGCTGGCAATCGACTCGATGCCCATCGCCACCATCGTGTCGTCGATGATGCGCTGCAGCCGGTCCAGCGACACCTCGCTCGACCCCGACTCGTTCGACGGCGCCCGCGCCCGCTGCGCCACCGCCCGGGGCGACGACGTCTGCCCCTCGTCGCTGTCCTCGGCGATGGCCTCGTCGTCCGCACCGTCTGTCGACTGCCCGTCTCCGCGCTTGGCTCGCGAGGACCCCCGACTCGTCGTCCTGCGGCTCGCCTTCTTGGCCTTCTCGTGCTGGATCCACTCCGTCACCTGCGCCAGCAGCCGCCCGCTGAGCTGGTCGATGCTGCGGCGCCGGTGCAGGTGCGGCTGCAGGTGCGGCGACTGCACCAAGTGCGGCGGCAAGTACGGCGACGACGACGACTGCTGTGCCGGCCCGCTCCCTGCGCCCCCGTCGTCCGCCGCCAGCTGCATCGGCGAGCTGCTCACGTTGGCCATCAGCGCCTCCGTGCTCGGGTAGCTGACCAGCGACGTCCGCGACACCTGTGCCGCCGGCGTCACCGACGGCCGCCCCCCAAGCCGCTTGGCCACGTTGGCCGAGAACTGCTTTCGCAGCGGCACCTCCTCGACCGGCGGCGGTGCCTGCGCGGCCGACATGTCAGGCTCCGCGATCTGCACAGCTGCGAGCATCAGCATTTCTTTCTTTTCGTTTTTTATTTTATTTTTTTCAAACGCAAGTTACCCTTGGGATGACCACTCAGCGGAGGCGTCTTTTCATTGTCATCCTTGAGAGCCGACCGCAGTGGCATCGACAGGGGCGAGCTCGTCGACCCTGGATTGGACATGGTGCTGCACCACCGTCGACAGGGACTTGGGTCTCGGCGTTGGCCGTTTTTGTGGCCTTGCTCTGCCGATTTTTCACGGTATCCAAGATAAAGCGTCCAAAACAGGTGGTAACGGGCTCCTTCCTTATCGCGAAACTCCCAAAACACTCGCACGTAGGTCAGAAGATCAGGGAGCACCGGTCAACTGATCGGCGAGGGCGCAGCTCATTCATAGGGCGACTCAGGATCCTTATCATGACAGGGTTGGGGGGTGAGCTGCCACTTGCTATTATATCACAGCAGAAAGTGTTGGGTCCGGTGGCCATTTTGGGTCTATTTTCGTACCGGTTTGCTGCATAGACAGGACACACATGCATATAAACCATATATTCACCGCAACAGTCGGCCCCACAACGCCGTCATAAGACGAAAATGCCAATATTCGTTGAGTGGGATTATTCTGGGCAACATTGCTTCTGAGTGGGATTGGTCTGTCCTCTTGCCAGTCCGGCGCCTGCATTCCGCTGTTTTGACTCCGCTTCCCCCTGCCTCCCTGCTGCGGCATCCCGCAACCCTCCTCCCAATCGAGCTCACCGAGGGAAGCCAGCAAAAAATTGCTACTGCCACGGCAACGTCCCCCAATGCCCACTGCCTAGCCAAAATCTGCAGTTGGGGGCGGGGCATGTCTTTTCGGTGGACATGCCTTTTTCGGTGGCTGGCTCGGCAGGT
The DNA here is from genome assembly GCA_014183025.1 of Harringtonia lauricola. Classification (NCBI taxonomy): domain Eukaryota; kingdom Fungi; phylum Ascomycota; class Sordariomycetes; order Ophiostomatales; family Ophiostomataceae; genus Harringtonia; species Harringtonia lauricola. The sequence continues at coordinate 1,165,545 of JACBXF010000155.1, read as the reverse complement.
TGTCGCGTGCTCTTTGCGGGCGGACTGGTCGCCGCCATGGACAATGGCAGCACAAAAGGCGCCTCCAATGTGCCCCCTATTCTAGTCAAGCCCCCCCAATCTCGACGACCGAGACACGTGCTCGTATATCGGCTGCCAAGAAGCATCGCACAAGACTCGGGCGGACCCTGCCGACTCTTGTGCTCGCAGTTCTGGACAGGAGGGCCGTCTACAGCACGCCGTTGTTCTCGCCCTTGAGCCGCTCCACACGCTTCTGCTCCCAGTCGTCCAGATCCTTGTGGGCAAGCCGCTGCAAATGTAGTGTCAGAATCAGACGGCAGCACAACTTTGGTCGCAAGCACGCGCGCTTACATGGTATTCGTCCCGCATGTTGACCCGGCGCCCCGACTTGCCAATGCCCAGTTCGTCCTCGCGCGACATCTGGTGCACCCTGCGGTCGTACCGCTCGTAGCGAATCGCTGTCGCCGGCGTCAGGACAAACGACCCGCCCACGATGACCAGGATGAACGGCAGCCCGAAAAGCGCAAACGGGTGCTTCGCCATCAGCGCCCGGTACCGCGCCGCAAACGTGTTGGCGTCCGCCACCGACCGGTATTTGTTCTTCTGGAAAGCGCCCATGGCCAGCGTGGTGTCTGCAATGTTTGAGGAAGCCTCGGGTTTGGCAAGCATGTAAAAGAACGAGATCTCGAGTGGTACCACCGATTTTTTGACGGCTAATTATTTCACGTGACCACGCGAACAACCATGCCCCGCTCCTTTTTGCCTGTCGCGTCTGTTTTCGCTTCTTTTTCACATTCTGCTTTGCCATGCCCATTTCTTGCAGGCCCAATGTTGTCTCACGATGCGTCTGCCGCTACATCGTGCTTCCCAGCCACCCGACGGCGGCGGCGAGCTTGCCCGGTTCCCCGTCGTCCAGCCACACCTGACCGATGACCCATTCAACCGGGAGAAGAGCCCGAAGCGACGCAAGATCACACCTGCTGCCGATGTTCCTGTGGGCGACGTATTGCGAAATAGGATATGCATTCGTTTTCGCTTGGACTCGGCACACAGCTGGATGGATGCTCTGTCTTGCATGTGGTAAGTCGACGTATGCCGTCTTTGTCGGCATGCATCTGACAGAATGCAGGCAGGATATGGAGCAGAACCAAGAGGACCAGGACGAGTCCTGCATCTTTTCCGCCCTCGGCTTCATCAGCCAGGCCATGTGTGTGGCCTGTGGCACAGCCGCTCTCTCCGACCAGACCGACGACACCTCCCCGCTCGTCTGCAGCTACTGCAGCTCCGTAATACCGGAGAGCACATCGAACAGCCCACACGACGCTGAAGAACGACTCATTCTTTCCATTCTCGAGGGAGTAATATCGAATTATGTTCCCCCGACCGGCCCGCTCGCCGTGCGGGCCTTGATCTTTCTGCGTCGAATCGTCCTCCACGGCCGCACCGAAGCGGCCCTCGACTACGAGCGCTCACCCTTGTGCAAATGGTGTTCCACCCAGCTCTACAGCTCCGACAAGGCTGTGCGGGCCCAGGCAGCGTGCGAATACCTCCCACTCCCCGTCCCTACTTGATTTCTGCGTTTGCTCATACAAACCAGCAAGTCCCTGAACGCATTCGCCCTTGCCAGGGACGACGAACACGGCGGAATGATGAAGAAGAACAGACAGCGGTTCTGCCTTGGGCTCGATCGAATGTTCGAGTCTGCCGATTGCACCGTGCAAGAGACCTGCACCCTCGCTTGGACTCAGCTGGGAATGTAAGCATTGCGTTTGCTGGGCTGAAAAAGAGAGTCTGACCGAGGAAAGAGCCGTATCCGAGAATGAGCTTGAGCCTATGCTCAAGGGGCTGCTGCGGCAGCTGGAAAGCAGCCATAAGCCTGTCCGCGATTTGGCCGTGTCGGAGGTGAGAGCGGTTCAAGCACGGTCTGCGAGGCGGAGATGTCGGCTGACACACATCTAGCTGCGGTACCTTTGCTCGTGGTTTGGTCGCACTCCCACCGAGCTGTTTGAGCCGTACTGGCGAAGCATCGCCTATCAGATTGTCAAGCATGTGGCGGACCGCCCCGTCGTGGTCGCCACCATTGCCGACTTTTTCGGCACCACTGCGGTCAAGCTGACTCTGCGACTGCAATCGCAGGCGCTCCCGGAGCTTCTGTTCCGCAAGGAGCTGGGCCCTATTGCCAAGATCGCCGAGTTCCGCGGCGATGGCGACGAGCTGTGGCCAACCATTGTCGACACGACCAACATGATGTCGATGCTGGCGTTCTGGGTCCAGCTCCCACCCAGCGTCGCCACGCTGGACGATATGATGCTGCGGCTCCAGGAGCTGTCGGCTCGCTTTGGGCCCGCCAACATCCGCGAAGTCATGGGCTCGTCGACCGTGCCTGTGCTCGCCGAGCTCTTCATCCAGCTGACGCACCGCGTGGAGCGCATCCCCGACCACTTTGCATCGGTGAGCCGGACATGCTACCCTGCACTCTTGGCACGAGGCTGACCTTTTGTGTGTGTGTGTCCTGACAGATTTCTGACGGCATTGGGTTTGCCTCGATCCTTACCATCGCCCGGCTCGTCAAGGACCAGGACACACAATCGGATGAAGACCTTGTCACCGACTTTCTCTCCCGGCATGTCCTCGGTCTCACGACGCGGCTGTCTGACGTGCGGGTGTTTGAAGGCATGAAACACCTGTGCCACTGGATCAACGGCATAGAGGCGCTGGAGATCTTCATCAAGTACCTGGGGTCCGGGATTCGCACGGCGCGTCCACAGGTATGGTGCCGCCTGTCCAAAGTATGCAGGGCTGACTTGCATAGGTGACTTCCTTTCTCCTCGACGCTCTCTGCAACGACGGTGCCCATGCGGCCTGCTGGAAGGCCGGCGTTCGGCGAGCTGCGATCTCGTGCTGGGCGACGCTGGTGCAGAATGTGGGCGACGACAGCGTGGGCATGCTGATTGAGTCGACGTTTGCGGTGATCCGCAAGCGGTGGGATCAGTTTGGCAGCTGGGAGAAGGAGACGTGCAAGGAGATGCTGGCCTGGTTTCTGGTCAAGCCGGACGGTCAGAACCACCGCGCTTGCCTGGTGGAAAAGATCGCGGTGCTGCCGCGGCTCAACATTGCCGAGCTGCAGCGCAGCGTCGACAGCAAGGTGGACAAGCTGCGGCAGCCGCTGGGGATCATGCAGACGATGGACCTGTTTGCGCAGCGCATCACGCACGAGAACCTCGACGTGGTCTGGGTGGCGCTGGAAGACGCCAAGGAGTTTTTGGTAAACAATCAGGGCCAGCTGCAGGCGCCGGCGCAGGGGGACAAGTCCGACTCGGCCGTGGCCCACTTTGTGCGCGCTCTGCTGGACTGCTCGGCCAAGTACAGCACGTCGGACGCGGTGCTGGCGTCCAACTGCCTGGCCTGCATCGGGCTCGTGGGCTGCCTGGACGCCCACCGGCTGGGCGCGGTGGCAAAGGAGGCGCCGTTTGTGGTGATCTGCAGCTTCCGCAGCATGGAGGAGGGCATCGACTTTGTCATGTACATGCTGCAGCACGTGCTGACGCGGGCCTTTCTGGCTGCGACAAACTCAATCAGCCAGGGGCTGATCGCCTATGCCGTGCAGATGCTGCTCAAGGACTGCGGCATCAGCGCGGCGGTGCAGCAGCAGGGCGGTGCGACGATGAAGGCGACGTACGAGAAGTGGAAGGCGCTGCCGGAGCCGGTGCGGGTGGTGCTGTCGCCGCTGCTCGTGTCCTGCTACCACATTGCGCCGCCCGGGCGCATCAGCACGACCTACCCCATCTTCCAGGCGGGCCGGACGTACGGGAACTGGCTGCGGCAGCTGCTGACGGACCTGCTGGCCAAGCCGCAGAACCAGTTTGGCGACATCCTGTACCAGTCGCTGTCGCGGGCGGCCAAGGGCCAGGACCTGGCGGTGGCGGAGTTTTTGCTGCCCTACATGGTGGTGTACGTGGTGACGGGGACGCGCAGCACGGAGCAGGACCGCGAGCAGATCACGCGCGAGCTGCAGCGCATCTCGCAGTACCAGCCGCCGGACGAGGCGCCGTCGGTGGAGCGGGAGCAGGCGAAGCTGTTCTACGACGCGGTGTTCCGGGTGATCGAGTACGCGATGCTGTGGCTGCGGACCTGCCTACACCACGAGGCGCCGGCGGGGGTGGGGCACCTGGAGGCGTTTTTGCAGGCGTTCCCGGCAGAGGTGCTGTCGCAGCGGGCGCTGTACTGCCGGGACTACGCGCGGGCGATGTTCTTCTTGGAGCCGGTGGCGATGGGGGCGGTGGACGAGCGCGACAGCGCGGAGACGGCGCGGCGCGACAAGGCCGAGTCGGACATGATTGACATTTACGCGCAGATCGACGACCCGGACTGCCTGGGCGGCATCATGGCCAAGGTGGGCAGCTTTGTGGAGATGGACACGCACCGCAAGGCGCTGCTGGAGCAGAAGGCGGGACGCTGGGAGTCGGCGACGACGTGGTATCTGTCGGATCTCAGCGCGGAGCCGGACAATGTGGAGATCCAGGCGCGCGTCTTGAAGTGCTTTCTGGAGTCGGGGCACCACGGTAGGTACCTCCTTTGTTCCCAGGGCGGATCGAGGTGGATCGAGGTGGATCGAGGCGGATCGAGGCTGACGAGGCTGACTTGGCAGATGCGCTGCTCGCGCGCGTGGACAGCATGAACCTGGCCGAGGCGCCGGCGCTGACGGTCAACCGCGTGCTGCCCATGGCGCTGGAAGCGGCGTGGGCGTCGTTCCAGTGGGCGAAGCTGTCGTCGCTGGTGCCCATGTACCGAGGCGAGGTGTCGGACATTTTCAACGTCGGCATCGCCACGGCGCTGGAGCACCTCCGGCAGCACGAGACGAAGCGCTTTGGCAGCGTCCTGGACAAGATGATGGACCGCGTGGCCTCGTCCATGTCGTACTCCACCACATCGTCGGTGCAGGCATGCCACGACGCGATGCTCAAGGCCCACGTCGTTGTGGATCTGCGCCTGATCGGGTCGGCCGGAGCGGCCCACCCGAGCGGCAGCGACAGCGGCAGCAGCGGCGGCAGCGGCGGCAGCGGCAGCGGCGGCGGACAGCAGAGCCAGGTGCGGCGGGTGGTGGCGACGCTGGTCCGGCGGTTGGATCTGCTCGAGGACGTGAGCGACAAGCGGTACGTGCTCGGGCTGCAGCGGGCGGCGATGGAGTCGATGCGGCCGATCTACGGCAACGGGGAGATCTCGTCGCTGTGGCTGCTGAGCGCGCGGCTGGCGCGCAAGACGGGCTCGAACAGCGAGTGCCTGCAGGCGATTGCGCACGCGCGGCGGCTCAACGACCCGGCGGCCGAGGTGGAGAACGCGCGGCGGCAGTGGGCTTGGGGGGGACGTCACCAGGCGATTGTGGACCTGCGCACGGCCATTGACGAGGGTGGCGGCGCAGGCAGCACAGGCAGCGCAGCACAGAAGTGGTCGGCGCAGAGCGGGGTGCCGCTGGCTGCGCGGGCCGGGCTGCTGCTGACGCGGTGGCTGGACGCGAGCGGCGAGACGTCGCGGACGGCGCTCCGGGACCAGTACCGGGAGCTGGCGAGCCGGTACCACGAGTGGGAGAAGAGCCACTACTTCCTGGGGCGGCACTACAAGAAGGTGCTGGAGTCGGAGCAGGCGCTGAAGCCGGACGAGCAGAGCGACGTGTACCTGACGGGGGAGCTGGCGCGGCTGGAGCTGGAGAACTACCTGCGGGCGCTCAAGTACGGGACCAAGTACCTGCACACGACGCTGCCGCGGATCCTGACGGTGTGGCTGGACCTGGGGGCGCAGATCGACCAGGCGCCGGACGGCAAGGCGGCGGTGTCGGAGGAGCTGCGGGCGCGGCGGGAGGCGGTGCTGGAGAGCCTGCACAAGCGGCTGGTGCGGCACGTGCAGCGGCTGCCGGCGTTCATCTTTTACACGGCGCTGCCGCAGCTGGTGGCGCGGATCAACCACCCGCACCGCAAGGCGTGCCACGTGCTGGACAAGATCATCCTCAAGGTGGTGCAGGCGTACCCGCAGCAGGCGCTCTGGAGCGTGTTCGGGGTGCTGACGGCGCGGGGGGCGGGCAGCAAGGGCAACCAGAGCAAGCGGGCGGCGGAGCGGCTGCTGCAGGCGCTGTGCGCGGCGCCGGGACAGCCGGCGGCGGCGTCGGGGGCCAAGCTGCCGTCGCTGCAGTCGATGCTGCGGCGAGGGGTCGGGCTGGCGGACGAGCTGGTGCAGGTGGGCCGCAAGGGCAACTACCGGTCGAACGGATCGACCCGGGCGGTCAGCCTCAAGCGCGACATGAGCTTTGGGCTGGCGAGCCAGGAGTTTCCGTTTGTGGTGCCGATCGGGCGGTGTTTGACGGCGACGCTGCCGGGGCGGATGCCGGGGCGTGGGGGCAGCGGCAGCGGCAGCGTGGCGCAGAGCGTGGAGAGCGTGGAGGGCGAGACGGTGGACAACGCGTTCGCGTCGGACGTGATCACGATCCACTCGTTCCAGGACGAGGTGCTGATCCTGGGATCGCTGGCGCAGCCGCGCAAGCTGACGATGCGCGGGTCGGACGGGCGGCTCTACGACATCCTGCTGAAGCCCAAGGACGACATGCGGACGGACCAGCGGATCATGGAGGTCAACGCGCTGATCAACCAGGCGCTGCGCAAGGATACGGAGGCGATGCGGCGGCAGCTGTCGATCCGGACGTACGCGGTGACGCCGCTCAACGAGGACTGCGGCATCATCGAGTGGGTGCTGGGGCTCAAGACGCTGCGGGAGATTGTGCGGCCCTACTACGATCTGCGGCGCAGCCAGGTGAAGCCGCGGCCGCCGGACCCGATGGAGATTGTCAAGCTGCTCAGCGAGGCGGGCACGGGGACGACGCCGGCGGCGCGGCGGGCGCGGGTGTTTACGAGCCAGGTGCTGCCGGCGTTCCCGCCGGTGCTGCAGGAGTGGTTCATGCGGCGGTTTCCGTACCCGGCGGCGTGGTTTGCGGCGCGGCTGCGGTTCACGCGGTCGGCGGCAGTGATGTCGATGGTGGGCGCGGTGCTGGGGCTGGGGGACCGGCACGGGGAGAACATTCTGATTGACGAGGGCAGCGGCGGGGTGATGCACGTGGACTTCAACTGCCTGTTCGAGAAGGGCCGGCTGTTCACGCAGCCGGAGACGGTGCCGTTCCGGCTTACGCAGAACATGCGGGCGGCGATGGGCCTCTGCGACCATCGGGGGCCGTTCCGGCGGTCGAGCGAGCTGACGCTGCGGCTGCTGCGGGCGCAGGAGGAGACGCTGCTGGCGGTGCTGGAGGCGTTTATCCACGACCCGACGCTAGACCTGCAGGCGGAGCCGCGGGGGCACGGGCGCAGCAGCAAGGCGGCGCCGGTGGTGCGGCTGGATCCGCCCAGCGTGGTCAAGAACATCAAGCGGCGGATCAACGGGCTGCTGCTGGAGGAGACGATTCCGCTGGGCGTGGAGGGCCAGGCGTGGGAGCTGATCAAGCAGGCGACGGACCCGACGAACCTGGCGGCCATGTACATTGGATGGGCGCCGCACTGGTAGATACGCACTGGTAGACATACGGCAATGGATGCATACGGCAATGGATGCATACGGCAATGGATGCTACGGCAATGGAATGGTGACTGTCTCAGGACATTCCAGGAATGCAATCGCATCTCACACGGAAGCAGCCTTGTCTGACTAGGTGCATGCCAGAAGCCAGTGGCAGGTACATCTGACAGAAGCGGCTTTGACGAACACGTCAGATGGATCGTGCGGATGACACGGTGAGAAAATGGGCGCACCTCATTTGAAAGCAGCATACGCAAGCGGGATGAAACGTGGATTCTGACAGACAGGCCGCCAAGCCAGAAACACAGACATCAGAAACACAGAAACAGACCCGAGACGATCCAGAGACGATCAGGGAACAATTGGGCACGCAAACAGCAAGATCGAAAGACGGTCGGCAGACTGAGAGCCAGAGAGGCAGATCGGCTGCAGCGGATGACGGCGGTGACGCACATAATAGGCAGTGGCCCAGCATTGAGCTTTTTCATTGTCTGGCGGTCTGGAGACGGAGTGCGGAGCAGCGAGTTTTGCCCCGCGGATGGGTGCCCAACGTCGCAGCCAAAGGCTCACGTACGAGTACGGTAGCAGCAGGCAGACGCTGCAGCACAGACAATGCAGCCATGGTTGGCCAGATTGCAGCGAGCATTTTGATTGCCGTTGAGATTGAGGGATGAGAGGCCTCGTTTCACTACAAAGTAGAAAGTAAGCGGCCTCTGTTTACGGATTTACAAGGATCGCCACTGGGGAACTGTTGGCCACTATTGACCAACTGTGAGCGAGCTCGTAGATGATCGCCAAATGTGGCCCGTGTCGGCAAACCCGGATGTCGAGAAAGAAAGGCGAGCACAGACAGAAAGGATTGGCGAATCAGCGGCGAGAAAGGGGACGCTGAGCGGTATTGACAAATCAGACGCTAAGATGGACGGCGAAGCCAGCACCAGGAACAGGAAAGAGCCCTCGCCGGGATCCAGAAGAGGACTAGCGCGGCAAAAGTAATCTTACCTACAGCTGGCTTTGCATCTTTTAGCGCTCTCCACAGCTCTTACGCCGCGTGGTTTCCTTTTTTCTTTTTCGAATTTTTTTTCGAATTTTTTTGTTGCCTGGGCTCCCTCCAGCTAAATTTAAACTTGGATTGCAGATTTTTCATTTTTTCAGCAGCTGTCAATATTGACTTTACAGCTCAATTTTACTCAGCCGTGTATGGATTGTCTGTGCCTGCTCGTACCTGTGAGTGTGTGCCTACTCCTGTGTGCCTACTCCTGTGTGCCTACTCGTGTGTGTGCCTACTCGTGTGTGTGTGAATACGATAGCGGTATAAGAGCGTCCTCACCGCTCAGCGGGCACGCCTCTCATAGGCTGGCGGCGGTCACAAGGACAGCCCGTGCAGGCGCCCGGCGTAGATGTGAGCCTGCATGCAGCGGGTATGGCGCGTGCGTGCAGGAACTTGCAGGCGGCTCCCCCGCTAAACCTGCTTTGTTAGAACGCTCGCTAGCGTGTGGGTGACCCTGTGCTGGCGCCCTGTGATTGGCTGACGGGCCGGCGTCGTGCCTGCTTTTTCCGTGGTGCCTGCCCAGGTTTTTTTTTTCCTTTTTTTTTTATTCTTTTATTCTTTTTTTCTCTTCCATCGAATCACGCACATCATCGCCGCACGCTCCATCCGTCATCGTTCCTGGACCCATTATTCGATCTGGGAATAATCTTCAATCATCCTCTCGCCCTTGCTTCCACCGTCTCGTCAGCAAGGCAACCGGTGGACGCCTCTCTCCCTCTCAATCTCGGCAGCCTCACTGTGCTCATTCATTTCCCGTCTCCCTGGCGTCCTTTGTTTCTCGCTTCTTGTTCCTTTCTTCTTGTTCCTTTCTTCTTGTTCCTTTCTTCTTGTTCCTTTCTTCTTGT
>JACBXF010000155.1:1091685-1156068 GCA_014183025.1 Harringtonia lauricola | reverse complement strand
CTTCTTGTTCCTTTCTTCTTGTTCCTTTCTTCTTGTTCCTTTCTTCTTGTTCCTTTCTTCTTGTCCTTTGTCCAGAAACAGCTATCGTGACCATGCCGAAACCACCAGCGCTAGCCTGTTGACGGGAGGTGTGGGGTGCGCTGGCCAGCTGCACACACACAAAGAGCGTGCGACAAGGAACGCACTCCTCAAACCCCTCGTGGCTGAATCGTGCCTTGGCGATGGCGTCGATCGTTTCCCAATATGTCGCACGGAGACGAGAATGAGTCGGTGAGGCTGGCTGCCTGTCCTGGCCGCCTGGCCGCCTGGCCAGGGCGGCCAGCAGCAAAGTGGTCGCCGAGACTATTCTGAGACTCGATAGTACCAGTCGTCCGCGTCCCGTTCGGTCGACGGGGCACCCTTGGATTACGAGCTGGTGAGACAGTCATCTGCAGCGTTTGCTGCGCTTGTCCGCAACGGGATGCACGTTCCTGTTCTCGGCAATATGCAGAGCATGCGGTACGAGCATGCGGTACAGCATGCGGTACAGTGCAGATGCAGGTGCGTGCAGGTGCAGGGCAGGGCAGAATTCCATTCGGACAAGTACGAATACGGTCGAGTAAGTAATACGGTCGACCGTGCTGAGGTGGGATGCTACTCGTACACAGTCATGATCAGCACAATGGCCCATGACGTAGTAGCATCCGCCCACTCATCTCGATCTGCGGTTCTTTCTCTTTGCACAGTCAGACACTGGCAAATGCAAGGGAGGGCAGCAATCTCGCAGCAATCTCTGAAAGTCTCTGAAACGGGCCACTGTGAGACACACGCTTTGCCGTCTCTGCCACACGTGTTTTCATCGTGCTCGTCTGCATGCGTGTGCGACTACTGTGCAGGCTTGCATGCCCTCGCCTACACTCTTTCTTCACCGCCGCATTCCAGCCAATGCCAGGCCGCCCTGGGGGACCCGCTCGTGTCGCCAGCGCACTCGAGCTGAACCGAACTGGGGCTCCGAACGAAGCCGGCGTGGTTCTCCACTTTTTATCAGCCAGGTGGCCCCCCTGGTCGAGTCTATCGCGGCGGACCCCCCTGTCCGAAAGTGCGTGCAGCTGGCGTGGTCGTGGTCACTTTGTGCCCTTTTGCACACCACAATGGTACCTCCTCGTTGCGAGCGGAGTGGGTCTCCCATGTCCTCGCCAGCGGAGTTCTCTAGCTCTGACGAGGGAGGCCAGGCGGACGTGAGAGGCGGTGCCGCCGATCGACTGCGAGGGGTTTCTCATCAGAAGCCGCTGACATCGTCACTTATACAAAAGAGCAGTCCCCCGCCTGCGCCTCTGCTTTGATTAACACCTTGATCAACGCCTCAACGCCATCGCCTTGATCAACGCCTTGAACGCCTCTATCAACGCCTGACACTTTATCAAACATCTACATCACCACATCACCACTACACCACTACATCATGTTCACCCGGGAGAGACTCCTCCACCGGGCTCGCAGCCTCCGTCGTCTGCACCACAGCACCGACGACTCTGACCTGCCGCCTGTGCCTGCTCTTCCGTCTTCCTACTCCGCCGTGGCCGTGTCTATGCCCATGCCACCAACCCAGCGGCCCACCACCGCCGTGCCATCCTCGCCCACCGCCTCCACCGCCTCGGACTACTGCCGCTTCCACCGCCGCGATGTCAGCTCCTGCAGCCACGTCTCGCGCGCTTCGTCCTCGTGGTCCTCGGCCTCGTCCACCCGCTCCGACTCCTCACGCGCCTCTTCCACCTCCTCGCGCCTCGAGTGGGATCCGCTGCGCCTGCACCCTTCCACCATGGCCGTCGACTGCGAGCCGCGCTTTTTCGACTGCGAGCCGTCCCACGGCTTCGACTTTGGCTTCGACAAGAGCTGCTACACCACCTCGGCCTTGCCCATGGACGCCTCCGACTTCCCCACCGGCCTCTCGCCGCCGCCCACTCATCATCGCCTGCGCGGCCCCCGCTCCGAGACCGCTCTGCACCGGCCCACCACCCCGGTCCACTCCGCTCACTCCGCCGCTCTGCCGCACAGCGAGCCCTCCTCTCCCGTGCGCCCGCGCATGCAGCCGGACGCCGGCACCGAAGTCGACCGCTTCCTCAAGCGCGGCGACTGGAAGCGCCGCGGCATCGTCTTCAGCGCCGCCGACCTGGCTTAGCTCTGACATTTTCACGCGCACACACACACACACACACACACTCTCTCTCTCTCTCTCTATTTCCTTTATCATGATACCCAAGTACTTAATTGTGCACCATTTGCCTTTGGCTTTGTAGGATTATGGATTCTGGTGTTCAGCAGCTGGGCGCTGCGCCTCTTTGACGGTTTTTTTCTTTTGTCACAAAGCGATCGGGAGCGGGAAAGAGATCCCCCCAGGGCACATCATCACACGGCGTTTTCTTTTGTGTTTTGGGCCTGGCTCAATTGAGTCCAAGCAGCCGCCTGCGAGCGGCAATTCAATCTATCTAAATAGTATCTATCTTAATGGTACAACCCGACGAAATCAAATTGTCTCGTCGATCAATCCTTCCAAACAGATGGCCTTGACTGTAACTGACTGGTGGATGAATGGGATTTGGGCAAGTCTGCCTGTCCCTGGGTGAAAATGCTGGAATGGTGATGAGAAGTCTGGTATCAAGGCCGTCTATTGTTCCCGGTAAATGCAAAAGGCTGGACAGTCTGGGGTTGCCGTGTATCTCCCCCCATCCGTGCCGTCTCTCTTATCGTAGCATGTTTTTTGTGTTTTTTTCTGCCGTTGTCTTCGTCGTCGTCGTCATCGGCTGCTTGTTCTCTCAGTCCCTCACCACCACCCGCACCCGGTACACGTCTCCCACTTCCGGCGACAGCGACCGCCGCACCACCCGCTCATAGCGTCGGTGGCTTTCGTACTCGTAGTGGTAGTCGCTGTCGTCGTCGCGGTCGTCGCAGTCGCTGCGGTCCCGGAGGCGGACAAACAGGCGGCGCCCGTGGCGGTGGTGGTAGCGGTCCCGGTGCCCACGCTCGCGCTCGAGCTCGCGCAGGCGCGCGCGCTCGCGGGCGCGCTCCTCATGAGCGAGGCATTGCGCGCAGCTGCGACCGGCCGACTCTTCGTAGGTCATGCGCTGGTGGTTGGCCTTGCCGCGATCGCCGCAGTCGTGCCAGCTCGTGTAGACGCTGTTGTGGCCGCAGTCGTAGTAGTAGTAGTTGCGGTAGCACATGCTGAAGCTGGCTCAAGATGTTGTAGATGTAGCTTGTAGATGTTGTAGACGTAGATGTAGATGTAGATGTTGTAGATGCAACTGGCTGTTGGTATGGGTGTGTGGTGATAAGTCCATGGAACCAAGACGAGAACAGCCGCCATATATATACTCAAAAGGCCTCCGGCACAAGGCTGTGGACTTGGCCAGTATGCCTGAGAGGTCGTGGAAAGCGGCCGCGCAATGGCTGAACCCGGCTCGTGACGATTGAAGAAAAAAGAGCTCATGGCGACGCCGAGTCACAAACACGGCCCAGACGGCCCCCAAGGCTGATTGGGAGACGCGGAGCGGCCTCCGACGGAATCAAAAGGAACGTTGCGAGCTTGCTGCAGCAGTCTTTCTGCGCACCATAGCCGCTCAACAGCCGCTCAGCAGCCGCTCAGCAGCACATCTGCTTTCCGTCGAATCTTGCCCTTGCCGAAGCTTCATGGAGGGTTTCATCCGCCGCAGGCGCACGAGGGACCGTTTTGGAGGGGCAACGATGACTCCCCGCGGGTCATGCAGGGGGGGGTTGCGAACAAAGAAAAACGCCCACGGCATAGGGTGGCTTTGTGTGCGCTCGCCACGAACACCGTTGCATCGCATGCAGCTCACAAAAATAGGCGCAAGGCTGCCCACGGGCGTGGCCAATACGCCACGGCAAAAAAAAGAAAAAAAAAAAAGGAGTGGGCGCAGGCCTCCCTCCTGGCCAGTTCTCGCGGCCCGTCCTCGCAAATGGCAAAATAGGTCAGATGGATTGGAGGCTTGGCCAATCGATGCAGTGAGGGCGCTGCATGATCTGGTGGCCCTCCATGCAGGTCCCGGAGAGTGCCGTGGGAGAGGGCACGCAAGATGGATGACGAACATACTGAGGGAGCAGCCGTCGGATGGATGGATCCATGGAACGAAGCGGCCGAAGAGCCAGTCGCAAACGATGTCGCAAAAGAGAGATGGCAGAGCCGTGAACACATAGATTAAAACAGACTATTGCCTTGTCGGCGCCACCTTGCAAACGAGGCAGACACAAGCCAGGCAGCTGCCCAGCGAGGCCAACCTCTTAAAAGGCCACAAGGCCCAAGACGAGGCCACAAAAGTGTCTTGTGATGTCGTAAAGGTGCAAAAAGAAGCGATTTCTGCGAGCCAGAGAACTGGCAAAGAGCCGCATCCTCCGCGCTTTGTATTTTTGGCAGCTGCAACCCGAACCCAGAGGAAGGAGCTACCGCAGGTGATGCAAACAGAAGGCGCAACCTTCTTGGGAACCAGTTTTGAAGGCACACAAGTTCACGTGATGTGCACAGATGGATGAACAAATTCAACAAATTCAACAGCGCACGGAAGCAACTATCAATCACTCGGCTGCCCAACGCCTCAAATACAGAACAAGCCGCCCAAAAAAATACAGGGGAATCACAAAAACACAATCAGGCGTCCGACTTGTTCTTGCTGCCGGTGATCTTGTCCCAGGCGTCACCGATCTTGTCGGTCAGCCAGTCCCAGAAGTGGTGAACGGCGTCTTTGAGGCTGGCGTCTTCGGTTGGGGTGGCTGAAGGGGCCGTGGAGGTGGGTGTTGTCGAGGTGGGCGTTGTCTCGGCCGACGTGGCAGTCGTCGTCTGGGCCGTGGGTGTTGTCGAGGTCGTGGGCGTTGTCTCGACCGATGTAGCAGTGGCAGTCGTCTGGACTGTCTCGGCTGTCCCGACCGTCATCTCTGGCACATCGACACCCACCGTGGCGGTCTCGGTGGCCGTCAGCGTATACGAGGTTACCGGGTCGGCTGGCTCCTCGGGCGGCTCGCCGTGCAGACCAGCGGGCTGCAGGGGCAGGCGCAGGGTGCCGTTGTTGGGCTTGGGCTCGAGCCCGAGCGAGTCGCACAGCAAGTTGTAGACCTCGATGTTTTCTGGGGGTCAGCAGACACACTGAGAAAAAGAGAAAGAGAGAAAGAGAAAGAGAAAGAGAGAAAGAAAAAGAGAGACGTACGAAAAACGTCGAGCCGGCTGTTGGGGGCGTGGGGAAAGGCGGGCCCGCGGGCGATAAAGATGGCGCGCATGAGGGGGTGCTCGTGGTCGTAGCCGTGCAGGCCGCGCGGGTGGTAGACGAGGCCGTTGGCGAGGCCCTCGGCGACGTCAAACTCGGCGCGCTGGACAATGCTCCAGCCGGTCTTGGGCACGAGCCACAGCGGGGCGATGCGCGGGTTGCGGGAAAAGTGGTAGCGGGCGGGCATGTCGACGTCGCGGCGGTAGACGTCGACGTTGGGGTTGTCGCGGGTGCGGGCGCGGACGGCTTCGTAGAGGGTGTCGAGGTTGGCGGCGCCGACGCGGCCGTCGTCCAGGCGCGGTCGCAGGCCGACCAGCGGCCAGCCGTCGACGTGGGCGACGCGGGCCATGTTGTCGTCGCCGACCAGGTCCTCGAGCTGCAGCAGCCGGGTGACGTCGGTGGTGGCCATGCCGTGGTCGGACACGACGATGACGTTGACAATGTCGGTCAGGTTGCGGGCCTCGAGCCCCTGGACGATGCGGTCCAGCATGGCGTCGACGGCCTGGATGGTGGCCC
Organism: Harringtonia lauricola; assembly: GCA_014183025.1. Classification (NCBI taxonomy): domain Eukaryota; kingdom Fungi; phylum Ascomycota; class Sordariomycetes; order Ophiostomatales; family Ophiostomataceae; genus Harringtonia; species Harringtonia lauricola. Next base: position 1,150,306 of record JACBXF010000155.1, on the reverse strand, counting down.
GGATCTCGGTGCTGTTGGGCCCGTAGCGGTGGCCGTCCGCGTCGACGTTGGGCACGTAGGCCGCGATCAGCTGCGGCCGCTGGTTGGCGTCGGCCCCGGCTTCCGGGCCCGGCTTGTCCAGGAACTCGAGCACGCGGGCGACCTTGTTGTCCAGCGGCTCCTTGGCGCTGAAGCGGTCCACGTAGGTCGGGTCCAGGCCCTGGATGTGCGCCTCGCTGCCGGGCCACATGTGCACGGCCGTGCGCACGCCCGCCTTCTCGGCCGTGACCCAAAAGGGCTCGCCGCCCCACCACTTGGGGTCGAGGCTGCGGGCCGGGTCCGTGTAGAAGAACTCGGCCTCCAGCGCCGGGTCCCAGAACGTGTTGCCCACCAGCCCGTGGCTCTCAGGGTAGAGCCCCGTCGCCAGCGTGTAGTGGTTCGGGAACGTGACGCTGGGGAACGACGGCAGCATGTGCGGCGGCGACACGCCCTCCCGCACCAGCGCGCTGAGCCGCGGCGTGAGCCCGCGCTGCAGAAAGTCGGCCCGGAACCCGTCGAGGCTGATGATGAGCGTCGTCGGCAGAAAGAGCGCCGTGCCGTTGCTCGTCAGTTTTGTCTGTTGCTGTCGGTGCTTCTTATCCAAGGTCGCCTTCCATGCGCCCAGCACCAGCAGCGCAAAGGCCACGGCGATCAGCGCGTGCACCAGCAGCCGGCTGCTGCAGCGGCGCCGCGTGTTCGCTTTCGGCGTGCCGCCGCCGCCGCCCAGAAGCTGCTGTCCGGCCTCGTCGCTGCCGTCTTCGCGCTCCGAGCTCTCGCCCGTCGAGCTGCCCTCCTTGATGCCGCCCTCCTCCATCTCGTACATGAGCTCGCCGTCCGCGCCCTGCTGCGCCCGCGCCAGCAGCCGCTGCTTCTTCTCTTGCCGTCGCTGCCGCCGCTGCCGCCGCCGCTCGGCCCGCTCGGCCTCCCGGCCTTCGCCGCTGTCGCCCAGCAGCGTGTCCGCCGACGCCAGGCTCGCGCTGCTGGTGTTCTCCGGTCGCCCCGGGCTCCGGCTGCCTCGCCGCACGCCCAGAAACCGCAGCGGATTGGCCAGCTGCGCCAGCCCCGAGCCGCGTCGTCCCCGGTCGGCCTGCTGCTCTCGTCGCCGGGCATCCGTCACCAGACGGTCCATCTCGTCCTCTTCCAGAAACACCATGCGGTCGTGGGCCCGCAGCTCGCCGCTGCTGCGCGCCCGCAGCTGCAGCTCGTCGTCCTCGCTGTCGCTGTCCTGGTCGCTGCGGATCGACACCGCGTCCGCGTCGTACTCTACCGGCGACAGCAGCGAAGGCGACCGCGCGCCCGCCACTGCCGTCGAGAGATGGGGCTGGGATGGCGCCATCTCACAGGCTGTCGTTTTTATGAAAAGCGTCTCATCTGAGGAGGAGGAGGAGGGGAGGAAGGGGGCTCTCGTGGAAAAAAGGGAAGGGGATGCGCAACCCTTTAGTCGGGTCTCCTTATTGAAACAGTGCGCCACACTCTGATTTCAGGAATGTGGCGCAGTCTTGACCGTTTAGCTCCACAATACATCTTCCATAATAGTACTCCGTAGCTTCCATCTTTCTTCCTTATCAGCTCTGCGACATCTCTACGACATCTCCAACCTCTTTGCGCGCTGCTGACATGGCCCCCCCAGCCGCGCCCTCTGGCCAGCCGGCCGCCGTGGCTGCCGCTGCCGCCGCGGCCCGCCGAGAAAAGCGAGCGGCCGCCGCAGCGATGGCGCCTCGCATGCAGACGCAGGTGCAGAAGTGGGCCAAGATGACGGCCGAGCTCGTGGGCGACGACAGCAGCAGCAGCCGCGTGCTGGAGACGCTGGGGGGCGAAGACGAGGCAGACGGCCGCAAGAAGAAGAAGAAGACGGGCAGCAAGACCAAAGATGCGCTGAAAGCGGCCAAGGCTCAGTCTCTGCTCCGCGCCGCCCACCGACACGACCGGGCCGTGTCGTTTGGCGTCGGTGCCGGCCTGGGCGGCGAGCCAGGCCCTGCCGCCGCATCGGAAGCGCTGCCGCCCACCTGTCTGCTGTGTCTCGTGCGCTTCGCCACGCGCCAGCAGCTGCGCGACCACGAGGCCTTGTCGGCCCACCATCGCCGCCAGATGCGCGACAGCGCCGCTCGGCGAGCAGCTCTGCAGCGCTATGTCCACGCCGTCGATGCTGCGGGCAGGAAGACGAGCGACGGAGACGAGACGGCTGAGACGAACGAGAGAAACGAGACGGGCGAGACCAACGAGACGAAAGAGGCAGACGAGAGAAACGAGACAAAAAAGGCGAAATCGACAACACGGCCGCCCACCCACATCAGGCGCGTCCCCCGCCGCCGCGGCGACCTCGCACCGGTCTACACGTCCTACGCCGTGCCCGTCTATGTCGCCAACCCGGCCGCCCCCGACGAGACGCCCACCCTCTACCACGCCTGTCTGCTGTGCCACCGCCGCTTCCACCGCCGCGCCGTGCTGCGCCTGCACGAGCGCGAGAGCACGCTGCACCGCGCCCGGACCCGGGATCCCGCTGCCGTCGCTGCCGCCGTCGCCGCTGTCGGCACTGCCGCCGCCGATGCGAGCCCGGACCAGGAAAAGGAGAAGCAGGCACCGATCCGCCCTCTTTTGCGCATGCGTCCGGCCGCGCCCGCCGCGACAACGCAGCAGTACCGCGATCGCGCCCGCGAGCGGCGGCTCGCCTTTGGCCCGAGCGGGCGCAAGAAGGCTGCCGCAGCTACAGCCGCAGCCACCACCACAACAGCGTCGGCAGCCGCAACAACAGGAGCCACGCCGTCGACGACTCCCCCCGCTGGAGCCGGCGCCTCCTCCAAAGGTGCCGCTATGCTCGGCAAGATGGGCTGGACGGCCGGCCTCGGGCTGGGTGCTCAGGGCACCGGGCGCACCGAAGCCATTGCGCCAGCAGCCTATGTGCCGGGCGTCGGCCTGGGCGCCAGCGGTGGCAAGCTGGGCGACGCCGCAGATGTGGCGGCCCGGCGGACGGAGAGTCGGTACGCCGACTTTGTCGAGCAGACCCAGGAGATGGCACGCCAGCGGTTTCTGGCGCTGGCGGCCGCCGAAGAGAAGGAGGCCCAAGAGAACAAGGAAGAGGCGGAAGCCGGAGCCGGTGCCGGTCCGGCGGCGGCCGCCGACGACGACGTCATGAACGATGGATAGAGTCACAGCGTCCACATTCTGGGCCATGCGTTTATTTCATTGTCTTTGTAACCGGTTAGCTTCTATGTATAATGCTAGAATGTATGCTTTGCGACAAGGAAACGAGAAAAAGAGAAAAAGAGAAAAGCTGTTACGCCATCACGCCGCCCAGCAGCGAAAACAGACAGGCCATGCCGGCCGCGACAAGAACGCCGCTGTCCGGTCCTGACGGCACGGCTGCGTTCTGAGACGACCCGCCGCTGGCGCTCGGGCTGGCCGTCGCCGTCGCTGTCGCCGTCGCCGTGCGACTGCCGGAGCTGCTGCTGCTGCTGCTCGTGGGCGATGCCGTCTGCTGGCTGGCGACGCCCGTCAGCGCCGGGATGCCCGTCTCGGAGGCCTGCAGGGCCACGACGCGGGACGTGGTGCTGTTGAGGTTGGCCTGGGCGACGGCGATCTGGTTGTGGGTCAGATCATAGACGACGTAGGCCGACCGCAAAAAGGTGTCGCCCAGCAGCGCAATGTCGGTGACGCCCGAGCCGCTCGTCGTCGCAAACGTCTCCAGGTTCTGGATGCCAAACAGACACGAGCGCTGGAAGGGCACGTTGGGCGGGATCTGGTCCTGCACGTTGGCAAACACGTCGAGCACCACCTGCGACGCCGGCACGCGGATCGTGGCGTTGCCCAGCACAAACGTCAGCGTCAGGCCCGCCGTCGCCTTGTCGCAGTCGATGAACGTGTAGTCCGTCTCCTCGCTGTCCGTGTACGCGCCGACGGCCTTGAACAGGGCCTCGGCCAGGCTGCCTGGGAGAAAGGTCAAGGTGGTGCCCGAGTCCAGGATGGCCGGCACCGCCAGGTCGTCGTCGAATGGGATGTTCGTGGTCGGCCCGCTCGCCTCCGTCTGAGCCGACAGGCCGCGCAGCGCCACGGCAAACGTCACGTACGTGCTGTTGCCGCCGCGCACGCTCTGCAGGATGGACATGGACGACAGGTTGCCGATGAACTTGTCCGTGTCGATGCCGCCAAACAGGATCGACCCGGCGTCGGACCGGTAGTCGTTGAGGTACAGGCTGAACGCCTTGGTGGCGATCAGCCCTTGGTCGTGGAACTGGTCCATGATGGTAGGGTAGACCGTGTCGGCCGACACGCTGGCGTTGAAGCCCACGCCCATGATGCCCGTCCCCCGCATCGTCTCCCTCGCATAGCCCATCTGCTGGTTTGCAATCGACGCCCCCGCGATCGAAAACGTGTCCGTGAAGTAGTCGCCGCTCGAACCCGACTCGTCCAAGTACGTTATATAGAACCCGTTCCGCTGCACGAGCTTGTACGTGCTGCTCGCGCTCGCGTTGTCTCATGACGTCAATCAGCTGCACACACACATACACACACAGACAACTCACAGGTTTCGCTGCAGCTGTCATTGTAATCCTCTTGGATTTCCGCGCTGGTGCAGAGGTCGGCGTCACTGCCCACCACCCAGATGTCGCTGCTTCCGGTGTCGATCACCAGCGTCTGCGCCTGAGCCGGCGTGCCCACGCTCACCTTGGCGTAATAGCCACCGCCGGTGATGTTGTTGACGAGCGTCTCGATGTACGTTCCCGACGACGTGGACTGCCGCTTGAGCAGAGGTGATCGGGTGCCTGGCTGGCCGTAAATCTTGTGCAGGCCAATTTCCAGCACATTCTGCGCTGCCGCCGCAGCGGCCAGCGGTGCCCATCCCAGCACCGTCCTCATGTCGGCCGATGAGATGTGCTTCTAGGAAGGTGAAGAGGCAGGAAGCGAGAGAAAAGAGAGGGAAAATAAAAGCGCAGATGGAAACAAGAGGAGGCTGTGCAGGCAGACTGGCGGGCTGTCAGTGCGAGAATCCGGCATATCCAAGGCATACGCGCATCCACTTACACTACTCACACTGCAGGGGTTACCGCGTTTCTGCCGTGGCTGTCCCTCTGCGTCTGTTGCTCTCCGTCGAGGTGATGCTGGGGAAAGGAGGCAAAACCCCGCCAGAAAACGCTGAACGAGGAGACGAGTCGGCCTGGGACGACCGGATAGGAAGGCACGGCACGGCACGGCACAACGGACACAAGGCAGGGAAGGTACGACTGACGGTGACAGCGCGTACTACTATGTATGCATTACTTTGCAGCGCGCGGATCCAGAGAATTCCTGCCTAAAACGGTGCCCAGGCCACGGTCCAGAGCACCAAGGCGCCGGCTGGCTTGGGGCTCCAATCTGACTGGGGGCATGCCGCCGCAGCTGAAGAAGGCATGCTCGGCGGGTTGGATACGAGTGAATAACAAGACTAGCGCGGGTTGAGCTGTCCCGCTCTTTGGGCAGCCCGTTTTACGCTTACCAAATCCCGCTTGTTTTTTTATGGGTCTGACCGCAATCTCCACCTGCAAGGCACTTTACAAAGAATTGTCAGCCGGCAATATAAGGGACAATACTCCGTAAAGGCAGAAAAGAATAGTGGACCCACAATCTTTTCTGTTCGACAAGAATTGGATACACATTGTATCCAGTCACGTGACATTGAGACAAATGCGGCAGCATGGCAACATGCGCATCGACTGGCCACAGCACGAGTGGTTTCGTGTATGAGTACAACAACATCTGCGAATTCGCTTACCGCGGGATGGCATTGGGCGTGGTATCCAGGACGTGACAGAACAATGACGTTGTTCTGGCGCGGGGAAGCAATATTTTTGCGCTAAAAAGCCCTGAAAAAAAAAAGCAGCGAATTGAATTTGTATCATGACTTTTTTCCTTTCTCTCACTGCAACACCAGTCTCACTCCCTTGGTATCCTTATTTTGGCCATCTATTTTTGGGAGGCTGTTTGGATCGTGTGGAAAGATGGCCGCCGTCACCACGCTCAGCCTCTCCGGCCTGACCAGGATCGCCTCCGGCAAGGTGCGCGAGGTCTTTGCCGTCCCTGGCGACGACGACACGCTCCTCTTTGTCGCCACCGACCGCATCTCCGCCTACGACGTCGTCCTCGAAAACGGCATCCCGGGTAAGGGCACCGTCCTCACCCAGCTGTCCGCCTACTGGTTCGACTTTCTCGCCAGCCCCGCTGCGGGCCTCCCCGGTCCACCCCTGCGCACCCACCTCGTCTCGCTGTCGCCCGGCCCCGCGCCGGCACTCACTCCGGCCGACCGCACCCTGCTGCATGGTCGCTGCATGCGCGTGCGCCGCCTGCGCATGTTCCCCGTCGAGGCCATCGTCCGCGGCTACCTCGCCGGCAGCGCTTACGCCGAGTACTCCCGCAGCGGCACCGTCCACGGCGAGGCCGACCCCGTGCGCTTCCCCCCCGGCATGGCGCGCTGCCAGCAGCTGCCCGCGCCCGTCTACACACCCTCGACCAAGGCAGAAGCCGGCGCCCACGACGAGAACATTACACGCGAGCAGGCGGCCAAGCTGATCGGCAACGCCGCCCACGCCGCCCGCATCGAGGCCCTCGCCTTGGCCGTGTACACCGCCGCCGCCGCCCACGCCCGGGAGCACGGGATCCTCATCGCCGACACCAAGTTCGAGTTTGGCCTGGACGAGGCGACCGGTGAGGTGGTCCTGGCCGACGAGGTGCTGACGCCGGACTCGTCCCGCTTCTGGCGTGCCGACCGCTACGAGCCGGGCCGCGAGCAGGACAGCCTCGACAAGCAGTTCCTGCGCGACTGGCTGGTGCAGCAGGGCGTCAAGGGCAAGCCGGGCGTCGCCATGCCCGCCGACATTGCCCAGCAGACCGCCGACCGCTACACCGATGTCTTCCAGCGCCTGACCGGCCAGACGGTCGAGGCCGCTCTCGAGAAGCTGCCCAAGGAATAGACTGGAACACTGCTCCGATAGAATGAATACCCATAATTTGTTAGACATGAGAGGATAGACCAAGAAAACTCATTCTTACTTGTCAAAGACAAGACACACGTGACCTGTTGTTTACCAGGAGAGCTGTCCAGGTCGGTTGTCGCCATGTCGTGCTGCCCGAGAAGCAGGCACACCGCCATTCAGCAAGCTGGCATTCGCTAGCCCGTCATGTGCTGAATGTCTCGAGCCGAGACAGTCGGCTAGCCATGGCTCCAGGCGACAGGTCTCGCTCTGAAACGCATCGTCGCCGTCGGGTCAACTTTCATTCTTGCCATCTGATGGGCTCGCATGCTCTGGCGCCTGAAACAGAAGCATTTGCCGAGATCACTGCTCAGGATCGGCGAAACAGACAGCAAAGTTTCATCTCGACACAAACAGAATCTCATCCAACCCGCGCTGCTCACGGTAACGCCATTTCCCAAATAAAATGTGTCCAACCAAAAAAGGAAACAAAAAAAGGAAGTACCCAAAATGACTTACAAGGTGTCTTCGCAACGAAACACAAGACACACACGCGACTCATCTCAGCAGCAGTGCACGGAAGGACGGCGTCGCGGAGGAGGAAAGAGGGTCGGAACTGGTTCCATGACAGTGGGCCCGTGGAAGTTGGCCAGAGACTGGTCGCTGGCGGCATCGTCCAGCTCGAGGTGGCCCGTATCGCGGCTCGTGGTCATAGAAAGCTCTTTCTCGGCGACGAGATTGCCGTGTATCGATGGCGGGTGTCTTTCCAGCGTGCCTAGGCTGACGAGAACAGCAAACCCGCTGATGCCGGCCAGGCTCGACGCCACCACGTGGAACGCATCCGCATATGTGTGCTGGATCAGCGGTCGCAGCTCGGGCCACATCTCCACCAGGGTCGACGGCGACCGTCGCAGGACGTCCAGCTGGTACGGCGAAAGCGCATCCACCACAGTGGCGGCCTGGACACGGTTGTTGAAGATGATGGTGAAGACGGTCAGGCCGATGATGCCGCCCAGGATCCGCAGCTGTGATATGGCACCCTGTGCCACCGCATGGTCGCCCAGCTCTGCTTGTGCTGTGGAAAGCATGGTACCAGCGGACATGAAGAGCCCGAAGCCGACCCCAAACACAACCATAATGCCGTACAACGTGCTCACAGGATAGTCCACGTTGTCCACCGTAGCCAGTATGCTGGTGCCCGCGAGCATGAGCACGCACGAGCCCACAACCAGCGGCGACGTGCGGTTCTTCTTTGCGTTGATGGGTCCCGTGGCGAGACACCCCAAAGCAGTGCCCCCAAGCATCGGCAGCAGCTGGAGGCCTGTTTTGAGCACGCTTTCGTTGTTGACGATCTGGAATCTTTGCGGGACCGTGATAATCAGGCAGAGATACACATAGCCAATGAGGAACTTGACTCTGTACGGTGTAAGCAGAAATTTGGAAAAAAAAAAAAGGAAAGAAAAAAAAGAGAGGAACCTACAAGAGACAGCAGAGATAGACTCGGTTGCGCAGCAGGCGGAGTGGGAAGATGGGTTCGATTTCCCAGTCCACGCCAGTAGACAGCCAATATTCCCAGCTCACAAACAAGCCAAAGCAGACGGCAGCTGATGTCAGGCTGATCAAAACCAAGAGACTGTTCCAGGCCGCGGCCAGCGCGCCGGCCTGCTGCAGGGCGATGACGAGGAGGACGGTGCTCGTCAGCAGCAGAACGCTGCCCAAGAAGTCCACCCGCTGCAGAGAGCGCCCACGGTGGCCGCGGTTCTCTCTGGGGTATAGAAACACAATGCCGGTGACGGCAATGATGGCAAATGGACCACTGGCATGGAATTTTGTCAGCAACGTCGACAGCAGAGCATCTATCCGGAGGAGGAGCGCACTTGAGCCAGTAGATCACCCTCCAGCTGGTGATCTCCGGGATGAACCCGCCCAACACCGGCCCCAGAACAAAAGACATGGAGAGCGTGAAGCCGACGGTTTTGCCAATGATTTCCGGTCGGTGGCCGGGGCCGATCTCGGGGAGGGCAATGGTGGTCAGGCTATAGAGCCCGGCTCCACCAACGCCCTGGAAGGCGCGGCAAATGATGCTGCGTAATACTGTCAGGCCTATAACCAGAGATGCATCAAGCATCGAACGCACAGCTGTATCATATTGTAAGAGCAGCCGCAGGCTACGGAGCTAAGAACAAAAATGGCCCATGCAACGATGAGGATGTTTCGGCGGCCGTATATGTCGCTGAGCTTGGCAAAGAAGATGGCAAACCCTGGGAGGATCTCCTTGTTAGCAAAGAGCATCAAGAGACCTGGCAATGGACGCACCCATATTTGTCAACAGGTAGGACAGCACAACCCATGAAGAGTCGCGGAAGCCATTGAGGTCTTCGGACGTCGCAAGCAGCGACGTAGACACAATCGTCATGTCCAGGAGCGAAAAGAAGAAGCCCACGAGGATGCTGTCAGGGCCACGATCAACAACGTGCAATTCAAGCCGAAGGGGACTCCCACCTGGCCTGCTTACCATGCCATGAGCAGGCTCCTCCGCAGCGCCTGGCCGCGCGGTGGAGTGGCTGATGCGCGAGCTGCCGCGCGGGCTTGGGCTCCCCGAGCCTCGGCCTCGCGCAGCCGGAGGAGATTGTTGTGAGGCCGTGTGTGGGATCGACTGTAGTACTGCTCCGGGTCGTTGCCGTGGAACGAGACGTCTTGGCCTGTATGCCGCGATGTGAATCTCAGCACCGCCGAGGGACGCCGCATCATTGACGCCAGATCAACCATGGCGGGGGTCTTCAGAATTCAAAGGATTCCTCTGCTCGTCGGCCAAAGATTGTGGAGCGATGTCTTCATCCAGACTCCTCGGCCGTGTGCCGTTCTCGCTCTTGTTGCCTGATGCGTGTCCGCACGAAGCAAGAGAAACGGCAGAGAGAACTCATAGGGAATGGTGCAAGAGACTGTGCACAGTGTCCTCTCTCCCCTGGTTCTCCCGAATCCGCCCGACGGGGCTGCCGGAGGTGTCTGCAGCAAGATGGCGCTGCTGTTCCTCCTTATTTTTCTCTTTTAAATATAGCTAAATTCGAAGGCGAAGTAAGAGTGGCCCGGCGTAAAGTGAGGCGTAAGATCCCTGATTCTGAAGGAAGGAGCGATAATGAGAATGTCGGGAAGTGGAAGGAACAAGGGGCGTGCCGACTGCCAAAACGGGCAGTAAGTGGTAAAACTGGAGAAGGGGGATGGGGGATTTGTCCAGCGGTAAATCACTCCGAATAGATAACACAAAAAACGACTCGGACAGTATGCCACTAGACGGGACAAGAGACCAGATGGTGTTTATCACGTTGAAGCAGCGTGGGGCCGGGGAAAGGGCATATATGATTCTGAAGGAGAATGCGAGAGATGAGGTCAACAGTAACAAGAAAGGACAAAGTACGACAGAAGTAGCCGACAGAAACAACAACACGGTTCCTGGAAGTGAGGAATCGTGGGAAGGGCGAGGATGTATGGACAAACAACATAGGCTGCAGCAGAACAGATTGGCGAAACCTAGGGGGCCATAGGAAGAGGGGGCAAAACAAATAAACAAATAGACGAAGAGGAGAAGCAGAGGCGAGGGGAAGAGGCGGAAGGCTTTTGTGATGGGTGGCGTCCCTTGCTGGTCTTCCGCTCGGTTCTCTGATAGTACCCGCGCTGGCAAGTTGCACCGTTCGTCCGTGTCTGCATGTCTGGCATTCTCCAACAAAAAACGTGTCTGCCAAGGCGTGCATGAGCGAGAGCCAATGGCGGCCTGTGAACTGAGAAGAGCATCGAGCGGATACTGCCGAGGTGGAAGCCGTGTTGGAGCTCGCGAGAGAAGCTTCAGCAGACGAATGGAACGCACACACTCGCACAAACATAAATCCATGTCCAAACAGTGAGAAGAAGGAAGATACAAGGCGCACATGGCCAACGGGATAGAAAGAGGAGCTTAGAGGCAAGACGGAGCCTGCCTCATCAGTCTCGCCCCCCTTCATAGTGGCCACCTAATGCTGCTTGTCTAGCATCCTATAAACATTGTGTGGCCTGCGATCTCAAGTGCGCGTGGGCATATGGGTACATGCAGGTGAAGCATTGCCTGTGCAAGTGTGTTCGCCTAAGATGCTTGGGTGACTGATCGGGCTTCTCCCCTTGTGCCTGTCGCTTATACCCCTGTCTGTTTTTTTCTTAGCCGGGGGGAGGGAGGGGGGCACTGGACGTTAATCAATGAGGCTTTTGTCAAGGATGCAGCAGGGGACTATTGCCAATTGTAAGCGCATGCTTGCCCCTCTCGATTCCTTCCTTGGCTCAACGGTGTCACCTTCGCTCTGGGCTGAGTCCCAATGCTGAAATCTTTCCATACAGTACCACGGGGCACAAGAAGAATCCAGCATCTGAAAGGTGCTGTGTTGCGTTGGACAGGAGGAAGGGAGGTGGGAGTTGGGAGCGGAGAGAAGAAGGAAACAACTTAAATCCATCGCTGGGACCGGACAGTCCGACAAGACGCTGAGAACGGATAGACGGGAAAGGAAGCGAATGGCAGGCAGCAGATCAGTATGCTGCATCTGAGGATATAAAGAAGGATCCGCATGTGTGTGCACTGCATCATACAAGATATTGGTAAAGAAGCCACAGTTTCCCAAAAGAGATGGACCTGGCCAAGCCCCCAGGCTTGCTGAGAGACAGCAGGTGCAGTCTTTGCACCACGCCAACCGTGAGCTTGCACAGCTGTTCTGGGTCCCGGAACAAGCACTCGCACCGTTTCCTTGGCTTCGAGGCCGCTGGCATCGAGAGACAGACACGCCTCGACGCATCAAATTGTCTCCTCAGGTGCCATCTCCGCAGGCTTCACCAACAGAGAGGAGTCAGGTGTGTCCATTGATTGGGCCCCTGTTCTTGGGGGAGATGAGTGGGAAAAGGACAAGATGGATCGCCGGTCGTCGCACGAGGAACCTTGGGGGACCACTGCTTCCTTCGTGAAGTCGGCGATCGTTGAATTGAGACACCTGGCACGCTTGGGTACGCAACGGTGCATGGGCTGGGCATGCCTCTTTTCCTCTTCATCCTTGCAGATGCCGTGTCACCCCAGCCGACCGTCAGTGGTTCATCACACGTGCGACGAGGTGGCCCAGTCCCAGCCTTTGAATGGCAGAGAGCAGGGGAGAAGCAGCAGCAGAGAGACAAGGCGGGCCGCATCCTTCTCTCCCGTAGACCACCCAAGGCACCCTGGCTCTAGGAAAGGTGAATCAGTGGATGAGAACGCGCAAGACACGGAAACAGAGACATCAGCCCCTTCCTCTGCCTGCATATCCTGCCGCTTCTGCTTGTGTGGCCATTCCTGTGCCTCTTGTTCTCCCTCCATCATCTTTTCGTTACGACCGTCCCGCACGTTCCTTTTTTCAAGTATTGCCCGCGCAGATTCCGGCTGCTAGAACCCGTCATCCGAGACTGGTGATGCAGAGTTCCTCTGGCAGCCTTGCCCAATCATGACGAAAGCGCGGCGTCTTTGGTCTGCATCCAGGTGTCATCGTCTGCAGACACAGGAAAGTATAAGCTCAGTCAGCAGAGACAGGAAAGCTGTCCTCCTTTTGTGCTCACGTATCTCACCGATTCGGTGTGCTAATAATCGGATGCTTGTTTGTGCATGAAACAGACGGAGTGAACGACGGCCGCGTGCGAAGGACCCGTCGACCAAGGCGAGGGCTCCTTGCGCGAGGAATCCTACGTCTGGCAGCGCCACTAGCCTTGGAAGGCTTGGCTGCCAGCGCAATAGGGCGCTCGTCTGCCTGTCTATCCTCTCTTAGTGGGAACAGATGGCTGGCCGTGTCACCGCACCTCCGTGTTTTGCAGGTCCGGGGGCCGTGCCATTTCCTAGCGTCTTCCGCATCCGCATCATCCATGTCGATTTCTGTCTTTAGGCGGCGACGGCGGTTGATAGTAAACAGACTCGGCCGTTTGTTTGTCTCCCCCGTCAAGCAACGCCACGGACCTCAGGTGGCGCACCGTTGCTGCAGGGGTCTGACGAGATAGACGCCGCGGGAGCTCTATGCAATGGGGAGGGTAGGTCGACGCCATGGCCAGGCATGTCCATTGCGTGAACCGTGGTAGCAGCAATTGATACTCTTGGTTTTATGCACGTCGTCGAAAGAAGGAGAGCAAATGAGAGTCGACCGGCAGAAGACGTTGGAAGGCGCTAGGAATGGTCTCTGATTGGCCAAAGACGCTAGAGAGACGCTCCTTCTTGTTCCGTGTTTTCACGCCGTTTCGCGTTCCCCCTTTTTTATTCACTGTTCAACGACCTCTTGTCGAATACGCCATCGACAAGCCACTGACTCTACCACCCTTCCGGTTAGGAATCAAGGAAGTTTTTCCCTAGTTTCCGTTGTGCCTATCTTGGCATTCTGGTTGGCTATCGGCGACGCCTCGTCTTCCGCTCGGCATGAATCCCTCGGCCCCAACGCCCTCCATCTAGACCCCAGGATCCCTTTCGTGATTCTCTCTCTGTGTGCCTGCGTGCCAGCTTTTGGTTTTGCTATCATGCATCTGGACTGGCCTAGGTTGGATTTGTGTCTGTTCGGCCGTCTTTCTCCGCGGGCCCGGTAAGTCCTCAACTCTCTCAGCGCCTCTAGAACACACCCGTCACCTGGTTGCCGGTGGAACGGACATTCGGCTCTTCCACCTGTTACGGGCGTACGTGCGTGTGCGGGATCTTCGACCCTTCATTAAGTTTGCGGGACCTCTTTCTCCGAGCGTACACAGGAGGCAACCATCGCCGCCGAGGAGTTCTTCAGATCTCCCCCCCCGATGAGGAACGGGCCACGATGTATGTGGTGGCTCTGTGTTTGTGTGTGTGTGTGTGTGTGTTGTGTTTGTATCGCTGTTTGTGTTCGGTGTTGGCTGTTCATGTTGTCCTCCCCTCCCTTTCTCCCATTTGTTTTGCAGACGTGTTCTTGACCGTCTACAAACTACGCATCTGCAGGATCTTGTGTGTTCTCGGTGATCTGATCCTGTAGTTGTGGCAGGTCTAGACGCGCCATCGCGTGATACGGCGCAGGGCCATTATATCCTGTCATGTCTGCTGAGTACTATGCCATCCTGTTATGGCTGAACGGCATGTTCATCTCCAGAACAAGTGTTCGGTGGGTGTGGTTGTGGTGGTGGTGGTTTCGATGTATGTACATGAACAAGTGTCACTGGTGGCCATCAGCACAATCTGTTCAGTGGGCTCGGCTCTTCCCTATACGAGAGAGCACTGAAGCACCACGACACACAATGCAGCCGGAAGGGAGTCCCAAGATGCGGGATGCTCCTGCTGTTAATTCCTAATTCGAACGGCGCGAGGCTTTACCCTCGTCGCGTCCTGGACACGTGCGAATTTTGCGAGACTAAATAGAAGCGACCGGCTATCTGCGGCTGTTGTCTCCTATCTCTGGTTCTGTTTTCGTCGGCCCGGAACGGCAATCTGTAATGGTTCCTGCTGTGTGCCCGGCCAGGGTTGTCCACCAAGCTAAACATAACGAGAGCCTGACTCTGGACACGATGCACCTTGGGGCGTATCCCTTGGGCGTCCCTTGGGCGTATCTGCAAGCTCCCGGGTCAGCGGGCCTGGCCAGAGGCGGCAGAAAAGCGGAGCCGCTCTGAAGCCAGAAATTGTATCTCCGTACGTTGTCAGTGACGATCGGGAGGCATCAAGGAGGACAGTGGGCACTGCCTATTAGGGGTGTGCTGTGATCACGTCAGATTGCGGGCAGGGTAAGATACCTTGGTAGCTGCAGCTGTGGAATGTCGAACCGGTAGTCGGCCGGAATTCGGGCCGCAAGATGGGCTTTTTTCGAGTCCGCCGTAGGCCCTCCCCTAGGACTCTCGTTGGAACCCGTTCTGAGGCATGAACTGCAGCTGCTGTCGGAGGACATTGCTTTGGTGTGTAACCTCATAGGAATCCTTCTTCCTAAAAGCGCCCTGACCGGTTTCTCCTATTGCGATACCTTGCAGATGGATTGATCTGATCCTGTCAAAATTCGCTTTCCGATGGCCGCCTTCCGATGACCGCCTTTCACCCCCAATCTCCTGCTCTTGCAGGGCCATGCCAAGGTAAGCTCCCTCAGACAGGACGAAATTCAGGGCAGCTTCACCGAGCCTGCTCACCAAGCTCTGCTGCCAACACAGACTCAGACCAGACATGTGGACAAGGGACTGGGAGTATGAGAAGAGGAACGAGAAGTTCTCCATCGGTCCTTGGCAAGGCCAAAGTGAGAAGCGTGTGAGTAGTACGCTGAACGCATGCAGCATCAGAACGACTTCACTCTGTTTGCCCAGACTCGCTCTTATTCTCGCAACCCCCCCCCCTCCCCCCTCCCGGTCAAGTCACAGTGGCAACAGCTGGCTGGCCTCCCTGCTTTCAAGCCTCTTCTTGGTTGTTCCTTTCTTCTCGGGGTGCTTTATAACTGTCTGTGACACTTCTTCGAGTGGTACGCCACCCCCATTTTTGTGGTCCATGGGTCTTGGCCCGCCTGCTCGACTTCCCAAGAAGGAACTGGCTGTCGCCGTTATTTCCCTTTTCAAACGCTTGACAACGTCAACGAGTCAGGTCGTGTGACCGTGTGTCCAATATGCAGGGGCCTAGTGTGGCTCTGCCCTGAAGAACAAGCCGCAGCACTGCGCCATGCCAGCAGCTCCGTCTGAACGAACGGCAATATGGAGGGAAATTAGGCCAGAACGAGATGCAAGCAAGTGGGAAGAAGAAAGTTCGCTGGGTAAGACAGAACATCAGCGCAACATCAGAAAAGTTAGACGAAAGGTTGGCAGAGAAAGCCAAGAATGGGACGAACTATGGTAACCATTGGGACTTCGGTAGAGAACAGGTCCCCCCCCCCCCCCCCTTTCCTGTCTTGTTCAAGACAGCATTCGTCCTCAATTCCGCGGGCTTGTGCCAGTCTCAGTTGTCTGCAGAATGTTCAAGAAAACCGGTTGGTCAGGACGGAATCTCGAGTTGATACGTCCGGCCGGTTGGTAGGAAGATCAGCCACATATTGCACCAAAGTGAATGACGGGACGTTTCTCTGTGCCCACAGGGCAGGAGCGAGAGGGCACTCCTTCCTTCCCTACAATTTTGTTTGTCAAACTTTTCGTTTCCCATTCCTGTTCCATTTTCTTAATATAAGCTCGAATTTTTTTTGGTTTCTACCTTTCACTGTTCTTCTTCCTTACCATATTCATTCCTCTATCCTTATTACTACACGCTTTCCCTTGTTTATATTTTCACACCACAAAAACTTCTTGTCTATTATTTCTCTCTCTTATTAGTATATTCCTATTTGTTTATTCTTACTGTCATTCATAATAGCATCCTCACTTTCGCTATCTCGATTCCCCAGACGCTTCGCTCGCTTCCTTCGCTGTTGCACTGCCGTTGCGGCTGGATGACCACACTCTCGGGCCAGCAGAAGACGCCAGCACCGACATACAGCCATGGAGGCCAATGGGTCTGCCATTGGTGGCTCCGACCGTCATGCCATTGCGGTTGTCGGCATGGCATGCCGCTTCCCGGGCGAGGCCACCGATATCGAGGCTTTCTGGGAAATGCTCTGCAATGCCAAAGACGCGTGGTCTGAGATCCCGAGCGACCGATTCAACACAAAGGGCTGGTACCATCCGAATCCTAACCGTCCGGGCAGTGTGGGTTTTTTCTTTTTGTTATTTTCGTCCTATATCCCGTCGTCTATATTTTTGTCAAGCCCCGACTGGCTGATCACATGCAGTTTCATATCCGAGGCGCCCATTTTATCAAAGGCGACGTTGCCGCTTTCGACGCACCGGTGAGCCTCATTATGGCGTTGGGGAGCCTCCAACAGCCAACCCCAATGCTAAACGGCCCGTCTGCTATGTCTTGATACCACTAACACACTGATGCAGTTTTTTTCGATTTCCACGGCCGAAGCCGTATCCATGGACCCCCAGCAGCGACTGCTTCTGGAAGTCGTCTACGAGTCTCTCGACAGCGGTATGTTTATATTGTTCTTTTGCGTCTTCTGCCTCGATGTGGCCATTGTTTCCGTTTTGAGCGTCAGCTCCACATTCTGTATAAACGAAGCAGCAGGCAATCATTCTAATCTGCGCAGCTGGCATTCCTGTTTTGTCTCTGGCAAGCTCAGCCACCAGTGTCTTTTGCGGCTCTTTTGTGCGAGGTGAGTTCTGTTTTTGCACAACATTTTCTCCCTCCAAGCTCTTCAAATTGCATCCGCCATACTTTATTCTTGCGCAACTTGACTCAAAATCTGACATGTGAGCTAGATTATGAGCAGCCATGCATGCGGGATCCTGACACCACGCCGCCATACTCGGCCACGGGTAATGGCATAGCCATCCTTGCCAACCGAGTGTCTCATGCGTTTGACTTTGCCGGCACGAGCCAGACCATCGATACTGGCTGCTCTGCGAGCATGATTGCTGTACATCAGGCGTGCAAGAGCCTGATCGACGGCGAGTCTTGTTTGGTAAGCTTTTTGTCCTGCCCGATTCTTCATTTGTTTGCTGATGTCAAAGGGCATCGCGGCTGGTGTAGGCTTGATCTTCTCACCCAACACGCTCGTGCCAATGGCCAATCTGAACATTCTCAGCCCCGACGGGCGATGCTTCACCTTTGACAAGCGGGCCAACGGCTACGGTCGCGGCGAAGGCATCGGCGTGCTTGTTCTCAAGCGCCTCGAGGACGCCATTGCCGACAACGATACCATTCGCGCCGTCATCCGGGCCACGTCCAGCAACCAGGACGGCCACACGCAGGGCATCACACTTCCCAGCAAGACGCGCCAGATACAGAACATGAGCCAGATCTACCGCAATGCGGGCCTCGACACCACCCGCACGGCATATATAGAGTGTCACGGCACAGGCACCCAGGCTGGCGATCTCAAAGAGGCCCAGGCCGTCCACGAGGTGTTCTGCCGCCAGCGGACGCCCGAGAACCCGCTCATAATTGGCTCTGTCAAGACCAACATTGGCCACCTGGAGGGCGGCGCCGGCGTGGCAGGCCTGCTCAAGGGCATTCTCGTTGCCGAGCGGGGCTACATTCCGAAGCACCTCAACTTCATATCGGCCAATCCCAACATCGATTTCGACATTATGAAGATGAGAGTAAGAAGCCCCCTCCCCATATTTGTTTCTGCCTGAAACTGACAACGAACTTATAGGTCGCTGCGGAGCTTACTCCTTGGCCTGTTCCCGGCCTCCGTCGCGTCTCTGTCAACTCATTTGGCTTCGGCGGAACCAATTCGCATGTTATTCTCGATGATGCACCCCATTTCTTGGCCGAGTCGCACATCACCGGCGGCCAGCACAGCTCTTTCTTGTTTCCCGGGGACGAGCTGTCTGTCGAGACAGCCGAGGTCTTCTGTCGGCCACAGAACCGTCTGTTTGTATTCTCTGGACACGACGAGGCTGGGCTTCACCGGGTCCTTGACACCCAGGCCCACTATGTCGAGAAGCACACCCGCACGTCTCCCGATTTTGAGCCGAACTATGCTTATACTCTAATCTCGCGGCGTTCTGCTCTCAGCTGGCGGACGTACATTGTTGCTGCCACGGCCAACGAACTTTTCCAGAGGCTGCAAGACAAAGCTACGGCAACACCATTCCGCACCCTGCCTCACTCACCGAGCCGCCTGGCCCTTATCTTCTGCGGCCAGGGCGCACAATGGTTTGCAATGGGACGCGAGCTGCTCACCTACAGCGTCTTCTGCTCAAGTGTCTCCGCTGCCAGTCGGCACATGAGCACGGTGCTTGGCAGCCCCTTTGATCTGTGGGACGAGCTGCAGCGCGACAGGGCATCGTCTCGCATTGACGAGCCGCAAATAGCACAGCCAGCAACCACTGTGATCCAAATGGCCCTCGTCGACCTCCTCACTGCTAGCGGCCTCCACCCGACAGCCGTTGTTGGCCACTCGTCCGGCGAAATTGCCGCTGCATATGCTGCCAGCGCCGTCCGACGCGAGGATGCTTGGAAAATCGCGTACCAGCGTGGCCAATGTGTGGCTCGCATCGCTACATTGGCTCCCGGCATGCACGGCGGGATGCTGGCTGTGCCGCTCTCGGAGAGTGATGCTCGCCGCAGCCTTGCTGACGCAGGAATCACGTCGGTGGATGTAGCCTGCATCAACGGACCGGCCTCCGTCACGGTCTCTGGAGATGTCGATGGGATTGTGCAGCTGCATGGATTCTTCGCCAGAAACGGCGTGCGTGCCGTTCCCGTCAAGGTCGGCACGGCCTACCACTCTTACCACATGCGCGTCGTCGAGGAGATGTACCGCGAATCCATCCAGGACATCACTCCTCTGTCGTCGATGTCGCCGTGCATGTTCTTCTCGTCAGTCTTGGGGCGCAAAGCATCCGTCCAAGAGCTCGACGCCAACTACTGGGTGAAGAACCTGGTTCTCCCAGTGCAGTTCTATCAGGCGAGCGAGGCCATGATCCGCCAAGCGGCACCCGATGCTCTTCTTGAAGTGAGCCCTCGCCGAGTTTGGGAGTCAACCCTCCTGCAGATCTGCAGCGAGAGTGGTGACAGTCGCCCGCTCTACTTGTCTCTGCTGCACCGCGAGCAGGACGCCTCGGTCACGATGCTCAATGCCATTGGTGAATTGTGGATGCGAGGCATTCCTCTCAGTCTCGACTGGGCCCTGGCCAGGTTGGTTTCCTTCTTCTATATATAGCTTTCTCGGAAATACGTGCTGACCGCATCAGCGATGCGAAAAAGCCACGCCACCTTGTTGACGTCCCGTCCTATCCATGGGACCACTCACGAAAGTATTGGCACGAGTCGCACCTGTCCAGGGCCAACCGCTTTCGGGCCCATGGCCGCGAGGACATCATCGGGGCGCCGCTTGAGAACTCAACACCGCAGTTTCCGCGTTGGCGAGGCTTCTTCCGCGTGCAGGAGAACCCGTGGCTGGAGGATCACGTTGTGCAGAAGTCGATTATATATCCAGCTGGAGGCATGGCAGCCATGGCCATCGAGGCAGCAAAACAGCTGGCTGATCCCCGCCACCAGGCTCTCGGCTACGAGGTGACCGACTTCGTCATTACCAAACCCATGATCATCCCGACGACGCCGCAAGGCCTGGAGAACATGCTGAGTGCCCAGCGGGTCGAGTCAGATGAGGAATGCAGCGCGGGAATCAAAGACAAGGCTTCTTACGACTTCAGCGTTCTCTCCAAGCCAGAAGACGGCCCGTGGACCACGCATGCGACCGGCCGCCTCGCCATTCTCTACGGCAAGCGTGGCTTCGATCCCATCACGGCCAAGGCTCTTCGGAATGAGCTCGACTGCATCGAAGAGACGTGCAGCACCTCATTTGTGCCCCGGCAGTTCTACGAGTCGCTGGATGTCACCGGCATGTCGTATGGCCCGCAGTTTCGCAACATTGTCGAGCTCCGCAGAGGTGTCACGGCGGCTTGCTCCGTGATCCAGATCCCGGACACCAAGGCGCGAATGCCCTTCCAGTTCGAATACGATCACATCATCCATCCGGTCACGCTGGACACCATGGTACAGACTGTTTTGTCTCTGAGCAGCAGCAGCGACGACGACGAGGCCATGCTTCCGTGCTCAGCTGGACGCATCTTTGTCTCGGCCACTCTCCCAAAAGGCGCCGGGGCTTGCTTCCGCGGCTATACAAAGGCAGAAAAGACAAGCACTCGCAGCGCTCGCGCCGAGATTGTCATGTTTGACGACAGGGCCGAGGCGCCGGCCGTCATTTTCGACAAGCTCGTCTTCAAGTCGATGCCCCGACAGACCAGTGCTGGCATCCGGGAGTTTCTGCCGTCGCACCGCAACTTGTGCTCCGAGATTATCTGGAAAACCGACATCAGCAGCATCGTCTCCCTGGGAACCGGCTTCCCGAAGAGCGCCGAAGAGCTGGTTGACCTTGCTGCGCACAGGAACCCGGCCTTGTCACTTCTGCATCATGTCCAGGGCCATGCGAAGTGCATCCACATTCCCTTCACCTTGCTGGCCGCCGCACAGGAAACGCCTCGCTTTGCGCAGTGCGTCATCTCAGGCCCTGAGGAGCTGCGGAAGCACGTGCGCAAGAACTGCGGGTCGCACCCTGGATTGGAGCGTCTGCGCTTCTCGGACGGCATCCCGGCGGATGGCCAGTATGATGTGGTGTCGGTGCTGTGCTCTTTTGACGGCAGCGACGCCGACGCCAACAACGACTGTTCCGAAGACAACCTGGCGCGATTTGGTCGGTGTGTGTCCCCGGGCGGCTGGCTCGCATTCACATCCAAGACGAACCAGAAAGTTGGCCCGGCTCGGCAGCAAGAGCTGCGAAAGTCGCTCGAGGCCATTGGCTTTCAGGCCGACAACAATCCAGGAGACGCCACTGGTTTCTTTGCTGTACAGAAGCGCCCCGGCGCGATGTCCCGAGAGACGAAGCGCAGCAGGGTGATGCTCCTCCTGCCCGACGAGGCTTCGTCTTTTGTGACAGCGCTGAAGAATACCATTCGTCCGATTCTCGAGCAGGAACTGTCGGCAGAGGTCTGTGAGGTTTCCTTTGCTCAGCTCTCCGCCCTTCCGCGCGAGGACGTGCGCATTCACTGCTTGTCACTGATCGAAATCGACTCGGCCCTTATCTACGCTATGGAAGCTGACGCATTTGATGCTGTGCACCGGCTCTTGATGCTGACGCGGGGGCTGGTTTGGCTCACCCGCAGCGCACAGCTGGACACCAAAACGCCTCTGCAGTCCCCATTTGTGGGCTTGGCCAGAACGCTTCGGTCCGAGGACGCGAAGAAGAAGATTGTGTCGCTGGATCTCGATGTCAGCAACGATGACGGGACTGCGATTCCCAGCTGCCTCGTCCGCAGCATCGCCATGCTGTTCAAGTCTGTCTGTGCCACCACCCGATCGTGCACAGCCTTTGCCGAGGACGTCGAGTTTGCGTACTCTGACGGACAGCTCAAGGTCCCTCGCCTTGTGCTGCTGCCGACGCTGAACCGCCTGATCGAGCACGGTCCGTCGGCTCCCGAGCTGGTCGTCCAGGTGCCGTTCAAGACGAAGAATGCGGCGCTGAAGCTAGACATTTCATCAGTGAGCAAGGCCAGCGGCCCGCTGTTTGTCGAGGACAACGAGACGAAGCGGCGGCCCCTGCTCGCCGATGAAATTCGCATCGCTGTGGCTGGCACGAATCTGATGCCCGAGGACATCGCGCTGGCTGTCCAGGGCACGCCCAGCGCGGCGATGGGCACCGATGTCTTTGGATACGTCGTGGAGACGGGCTTCAATGTCAAGCATATGCCGCCGTACTGTCGCGTGGTTGCGCGGATGCGCGACACCATCCGGACGCACGCCATTACCCACAAGTCGCGCGTGCGTCGCGTTGACCACCAGGGCGAGTGGCGACGCAGCTGTCCAACTGCGTTTGCGACGGCCATGTACGCCTTCCAGACGAGCCGTCCCATCTCAAAGGGCGATGTGGTGCTCATCTACGGGGCCGCAACGGCCTACGGACAGGCAGCGACGCGCCTGGCTGTGGCTCTGGGGGCTCAGGTGCTGGTCGCCTGCTCGACGGTGGCCGAGAAGAAGTTTTTGAGCGAGACCCTTCTGGTGTTTGGCGACCACGTCCTCGACCTGCAGCACGGAGAGGAGCAGTTTGAGTCCCAGCTGCGCGTGCTGACCGGCCACCGCGGTGTGGACGTTGTCTTTGACCCGACGTCTCGCCACATTGAGCAGGGTTTCCGCTGCGTTGCCGAGTGTGAGTGATGCTTTCCCGCTCGCCGCGTTTCCCATCGACAACAGCTGACATGCATGTTAGGCGGCCGCGTCGTTCGCGTGGCCTGGAACGGCGCCGGTTCATCGCAGATGCGCATCCCAGCAAAGAACGTGAGCTTCGAGACGGTGGATCTCGACCTGCTCGAGGCCCGACGCCCCCACGAGGCCGAGCGATTGGCCCGCAGCGTGGACTGGATGCTGCAGCTGGCCCCCAGCCTGGACATTGTGAACGGCGCCGAGGAGCACAACATGTGCGGCATCCAGGAAGCGCTGGAGCAGGCAGCTGCACGTCTGTTTGCAGCGCCCCATGCGCTGGTCACGGACAGCGACACGCTCTGCATGAACAAGGTCAGCATGTCGGTGCGGCTGACGCACAAGACGGAGCTGTCGCCCTCGGCCACCTATCTGCTGATTGGCGGTCTCGGCGGCCTCGGCCGCAGCATTGCGGAGCATCTCGTCGAGCGGGGCGCCAGACACATGGCCTTCTTCTCTCGGTCGGGGGCATCAGGCGACGCTGCGCAGGCCTTCCTTGCCCAGCTCGCGGGCCAGGGCGTCGAAGCGCGCGCCTTTGCCGTGGATATTTGCGACAAGGCACAGCTGGCAGCGGCCGTCAAAGAGGTTCATGGCATCATCATGCCTGCCATCCAGGGCGCCATTCAGTGTGCCGCTGTTGTGGATGTAGGTACCACTCCTCTGGTTCTGGTTCTATTTTTGTGCTGACGGTCATCTCCAGGATGCAGCATTCTCTAGCATGGACTACGGGCGATGGAAGAGGAGTTTTGCCCCCAAGACGGCCGGCTCGTTCCACCTGCATGAGCTGCTGCCGCGTGACATGGATTTCTTCGTCTTCTTGTCCAGCTCGTCTGGCGTGATTGGCAACCGCGGCCAGGCTAACTACGCGGCTGGCAACAGCTTCCAGGACGCGCTAGCGCGGCATCGCAGCGCGCAGGGCATGCACAGCGTGTCAATCGATTTCGGGCTGGTGCTGGGGGCCGGCATGGTGGCCGAGAACGAGTGTCTTCTGGACGCCATGCGGGCGAGCGGCTTCTTCGGCGTGCGGCTGCACGACGCGCTCTACATCCTAGACCGGGCCATGGCCAAGCCCGGCACGGAGGACGGGGTCGGGACCCCGGCACAGATTGTCACGACCGTCGGCACGGGCGGGCTGATCCTGCAGAACAAGCCGTCCGACCCCTTCTGGGCGCGGGCGGCGCTGTTTCGCTACCTCAACCAGGTGGACGCGCCGCCGCACGGGCTCAGGCGAGGCAGAGACGGCAGCGGCGGCGATCTCCGAGCAGCGATCCAGGGCGCAGGGTCGCCCGAGGCGGCAGCGCAGGCGGTGGTGGCCGGCCTCATCGCTACGGTGGCGCGGCGCAAGAGCATGATGCCAGAGGACTTCAGCGCAGACCAGATGCTGAGCAGCTACGGCATCGACTCGCTGGACGCGATCTCTGTGCTGGGGTGGATCGCGCGCGAGACGGGCATGGCGGTGCAGACGGTGGAGGGCGTGACGATTGGCGAGCTCGGACGCGATGTGGCGGCGCGGACCCTTGCCGCTCTCGAGGAAGAGCAGTGAAGAGAGATGACGGGCGGAGAGCACCGGGGACAGAAGGGTTGCATTCGACGGTGGCTCATGACGATCGTTCAGGGCGGCATTTTCGATATTGCAACATTATCGACGCTGTGCAAACACCATATAATAGCGTTGATATGCAGACACAAGTATATGCACAAGGCATACATAGCACTCGTATGGCTGGACGAGGACCGGGCGGTTTGTTGTGATGGCAAGCCGAGTGGAAAAGTAGCGGCGGCCATCTGATTCCGATGCCAGAACAGGGGTTCACGGATAGGCCTTTCTTAATATAACGTGAATGCAACCGTGAATGCAAGCAGCGGCGGCATCTTTGCATTTAAACCACAGCCAAGACAATATTGCAGCGGGCCAATGACGACGCTTTGGTCAGGGCATTTCAGGTTTGTCATGCCGCTAGTCGCAACGGTCAGCGGTCTAATATTGCCTGCCAGGTATAGGGGGTAAGGGGAGTAGTGGACGGGCCTCGCTCGACAAAGCCACCAGCACAAAGGCGCCCCCCCAGCAGACCCCTCTTTTCATTAGGGAAAGCGCCTTGGATCGTATGAGCAACTACGATCAACAATGTGTAGTACTACTATATGGGATGCAGGAGCAAGCAAGAACGACCCAAAATTGGGGTAAAGTTGGGGAATAGGAATGAGCTGAGGCAAGGGCCGGCAGCATGCAGATGGGATACAAGCTAGTCATTTGTTCTCTGGAGGCAAAGACCACTCAGACATCCAAGCGGGCACGGGCAGGTGCGATGACGACAGGGCCAACGGGTGACAGGACGGCTTTGTGCGACGCGATGTTCCTGCCAGTGGGCCACGGGACAGGGAAAAAAAATTATAATAGATGGCTAAGCTCCCCACATCCTAAAAAGCCAATATTCTTTTTTTTTGCCCATTTCCCGGGGCGACTTTTCATTTCGCTGGTGCTATTTTGGGGCGGACAACGGAGCCAAGGGGAGGAGGGAGAAAAAAAAAAAAAAAGAAGCACGTCAAGTCCTCTCCTTCAAAATACAAGGAGAGAAACTCGCTGCAGAAACTATTGCCTTCAGTGCGACTTCGTATCAACAAATGCGCATGCGCATAGTATATTCGGACGAGAAAAATGCATCTTTGCAAATAGACGAGTACGAATCCGAGATGGCTTTATTTCCCAGCAGAGTGGAGAGGGGGGCGCAAGGGCAGATCCAGCACCGGAGAGCGAGAGAGCGCCCCTGCAGCGCGACCCTAGGCGAGAGAAAAGAGACGGAATGCTCGTCACATCAACTGACAGAAAGACGCGTTTGCGCATCCGGCCTAGGTCACAAGGGGGGGAGAGAGACCTTCCAGGTGGTCCTCCCGCGCCACTGACGTAATGGTGCTGCTCGTTTAGGCAAGGAGTGCCGTGGGTTCTGCTGACCAATGGGACGGGCTCGTCTTCGCTGCAACGGTGCCAGTGAAAGGGAGACTTACTTTCTTTCGCTGGGAGCCCGCGCCTGAGGAACGAAGAACGAATATCTAGCAACAAAGGACCATGTCTCACTGCTCTCGTACGAGTAGCCGGTCGCTTTGTCTCAGGAAGAATTGAGAGAGAGAGAGAGAAAAAAAAAGTATTCACTTTTTTCTTACCTTTTTTTTTTTTTTACTTTTTTTCTCCACAGCTCTGCGAGCATATTCCTAGTCGGAAATGATTGGGGCCGTCCAACTATGTCAGCATGACCGAAGAGCCCTACTTGCAAGACAAGACAGGTTGCGCCAAATTGGCTCCGGGCGCGCGCGCACGGGGCAATGACGCTGGCGCGCATAGCGTGCCTGGGTGGCGTCGATTTGAAGTGACGACGCCCGTGGTAAAGCGCCTTCCTAGTGGGAGAGAGTGTTGTATTTCTGTGGGATTATTAGTGTTCCCCGAGAAATAAACCGTTTTTTGGAATCCTTCTCTCTCTTTCTGTCGCTCTTCCCCCTTACCCATCCCCCCCCCCCCCCCCTTTTGAGGCAAAATATCGAGCCTCGAGAGCAAAATCCACATCCGATACAGGATTTCGGACGAGTGCCATCTTACATACGCATATGCACCCCCCCCGAAATGTGAATTTGAGCCTCAGCTGTCTTTAGGATTGCAGCACGTGGGCCGAACCAGTGCATATGCTGTGCTCGTCCACCCTGAGTGTGTTATCCACTGCCGTCCGCTGCTATCCACACTCTCGCCTGTTGCTGGGACATAATCTATCCTCCGTGCCGTAGCGTGCCAAGTATGGAAGAAAGCCTTAGCTTTCTCTCTTCCCCCCCCCCCCCAATGACGATGAACAGCAAAGTACCCTTGTACACGTATTCTTATGTACAGACGTAATACCACTACTCAAACCATACTCGGGTAGCTCTCTTTTTTTCTTCTCCTTCTTTCCCAACTGGGGACTTTTGACCAACTTCTTTCAACTTTTCTCTTCTTCCTGTTCTCCCCACTCCCCGGGGAACGACCAGTCGCCAAACCCAGTAGCTGCCAAATTTCCCACCGCAACCTTCTTCTTCCTCCACCACCACCTCTTCTCGCCTCGGCCGGTCGCCCAGATCGATCAGCCCTCCCGCCACTCCTCTCCATCGCCCACTCACATACATACACACGCACACGCTCTTGCTCACACACTCACTCACACACACACCTTTCCCATTCCCTGCCAACACAGCTCACCGTCACCACCTCTATTACCACGCCCTCACGGTTGTCCTCCCTCCTTCTCTGCTGGCCAACGGACATCCCTCTCTCACCGACTCGACCTGCTCCCCGATCTGCGCTGCGGGCCGGCTCTTCACGCGACGCTTTCTGCATTCTTCCGCTTCTTTCTGGACTTTCTTGTCCTTCTTGTCTTACTGTTATTTTTTTTTTCTCCTACCAAGACCCCGGCACTTACCATTTTTGTCTTCTCTATCTCCCCCCGGCTCTTGTCTCTCGTTCACTTCATACTGTCGTTATACTCGCCATAATTCTCTTATACGTGCTGTTATAGCCCCCCCCCAAATCCCACGAGCCAAGCAATCCCGCACGCACGCACACACACACTCACACGCAAACCCACCGTCTTCTCCTGCGCGCCTTATTCTCTCTGCTGCCGACCATGGGACTCGTGCAAGAGCCGTAGCCGCATAGTCTTTGTCACCTCGTTGTCTTGGTGTTTTTTTTTTCTTTAATCTTGCCTCTTGTGTGGCCTTGTTTTCTTCTTCTGCCGCCATCGTGGCAGCCGCGCCTCTTTAATATCTCTCCCTCGCTCCTGCCGCGCGCGGCTAGCTCCTTCCCATTCGACGTCGACCTGCTGGTGGCTCTTGCCCGCTTCGCCTCTGCCTCCTTCCGCTTGTTCGCGTCGCAGCCGCGCCCAATGACCTCACTCTCTCGCTCGCCTGTCCGCCGCTATAATATTATTATACCCCCTCCCCCCTGTGCAGAATTGCCTTTTATTTCAGTCCTCTGAGACTGCGGCGTGAAAGCTGCTCTCTCGCCTACTTTTCTCTCTTCTTCCTTCTCTTCTCCTTCCCCTCGGGGAGGAGGATCGGATCGGGCTCTCGAGCTTCTCTCCGGCTCATCGTCTGCACAACCCCCGTCCATGCGTTCCGGAAGGTTTCCTCCTCTCGACGGCCATCTCATGCTCCGATTCTCGACCACTGACCGTCCTCTCGTTTCTTCCTACTCCTGACGCGGCTCCCCGGCTCAGCCCAGAGAAGCAGACACCCTTTTGCGAGATACCCAGCGACTCCCCCGACTTTGGGATCCAGAGAGAGCGAGAGCGAGAGCACCTGGAACGCTCTTTCCGACGTGCTACTTTTCGACCTGATCGGCATTCCGACCTCGACCCGCCTCGCCTTGTTTGACGCCCCCCCCGCCCTCTTCCCCCCTTTGCGTCACAACTCTGTCTTGCGCTCTGTTCCGCTTCTTCTCATGGTGCCAGCCGTGAATCGTATCGTCAGGAAGCTCGTCAACTGTTGCTTCCCCCTTCTGGATGATACGATGCCGGCTTCCTCTTTGGTATTCGCCAAACCTCCAGAGGAGAACGCCCAAAAGTCTGTTCAAGAACCCGCCCCCAGGCCGCCCACGATGCCCAACTATGATGCTGCTGCCACACGACCAGCACCAGCGCCAGCACAAGCGCCAGCGCCAGCATCGCCGTCAGCAGCACCGTCAGCAGCATCATTATGGAGCCCGGCACCAGCAGCGGCTGCTGCTGCTTCGAGAACACCAAACGCTGTGCGATCACGACCGACGACTCCCGTGCCGACAGCAGCGGACGGGACCGCTTCTATAGCCGCCTCGACCGCCTCGATCTCTTCCACAAACAGCAACTCGCAACACCCGCCACTCTTCCCCCTGCTGAGCATCTCCGTCATCGATCTGCTCGAGGCGGATCCCCGTCCAGCCTTGGTCGTATCCCTGCAACCGCCTCCGGCCACCGAGGACGACGACGACAGTGCTCCCATCGCCGAGTCCGAGTCCATTCTTGCACCACCTATTGTCTACTGCAATCCAGCTCTGACAAACTCGCCGCCACTGCGTGACATCATCTCCGGTCCGCGATCCCGCCATGCCACGCTTTGGGCCGGTATCGCCTCCACTCCAGAGGGCCAGAAGACGTTAGCCCCCGTGAGCCATCTTGGGCAGCACTGGACGCGTTCTGTGCTCAGCAGCGGCCGATATGCCGTCATCAGTGCCAATGAAGCGGCCCTGCCAGCGAAGCCACTACCACCACCACCACCACCAACAGCAACGACACCAACGGCAGCACCGGTAGCAACGGTAGCGCCACAGCCTGTGCAGCCAATACAATTAGCACTCGAACCGCGTCCCCTGTTTCCCCTCATCACACAGCGCACGACTCCGGTCCCGATCGCCACACCGGTCCCGATCGCGACAGCCACACCAGCAGTGCCTTTAGCTAGACCAATGACACCGACAGCAGCCCCTGGAATTGTGCCGCAGCCAGCACAGTCCCCCCAATCACAACCACCGTCGCAGCTGCTAACACCACCTACGTCCGCTCTTTTCTCACCGGCAGAACCGAAGGAATCGACGAAGCCGCCGCAGACGACGGCTGCCACTGGCTCCAATGCTTCAGAAGGGGAGCTTGCCACTCTGAGCGACGGCGGCCACAGCCACGACGAGCGTCAACATCTGCACCAGTCCGAGGCCATGCCCGATTTCCTGCCGATCGGCATGTCGGTCATCGACCCGAAAGGGAATGTTACTTTTGCTAATCACGCCTGGTATCTCATCATGGGTATTCCTTCGTCTGCAGAAGGCAGGGGGCTTCCCAGAGACGAATTCTTTTCCTATATCGAAGACGACGACCTCCCTGCCTTGGTCCAGTTTTCTGAGCAAGTCGGCGAAGTCGGCCACGTCACGTTCGGTTTCCGCGTCAAGATAGACGGGGACAGCCAGCGCTACAGCACTGCAGCGATACCGGGAACGGCCAATGCTGCTGACAAGGCCGAGCTGCTGTCGAGACGCTGCCACGTCCTCGCCACGGCCCTGGCCGAGAAGGATGAAACCGGCCGGCATGTCCGCACCCTGCTCTGCCTCCGCGACATCACCGAGCACCGCAAGATCACCGCCGCGGCCGACCGCCATGCCCAGCAGGCGAAAAATTTCAGACGCATGGCCGAGCTTGCCACGGTCGGTATGTACGACATTGACGTCGACGGCCGCCTGCGCAGCGCCAACCATGTTTTCTACGAGATGTGCGGTCTCGAGCCCGCCGAAGACGACATTCTCGAGCACCAGATCGTCCGGCCCTGGCAGCAGTGCATCGTTGTCGAGGACATTCCCTTGGTCAGCGCCTGTCTTGACCGGCTTGTTGCCAATGGCGAGCTGCAGACCACCGAGGTGCGCTTCAAGAAGCCGTGGACGACCGACGACGGCGATGGAAACATCATTATCGGCCCGCGCTGGATCGAGATCACCCTGCTGCCCGTCAAGGACTCGAGCGGCAACGTCCTCTCCGTCACCGGCTGCCTGACCGATGTATCTCTGCGCAAGTGGCAGCTCGAGCGCGAGCGCCAGGTCAAGGAGGAAGCCATTGAGTCCAAGCGCCAGCAGGAGAACTTTGTCGACTTCACCTCCCACGAGATCCGCAACCCGCTGACGGTCATCATGCATTGCGGCGATGCCGTTCTCGAGTGTCTGACGCGCATGCGCGACCTCTCTGCCGACTCGTCCGAATCTGCGTCCGAGGACGAGTCGGATGCCGCCAAACTGCGCAAGAGCCTGCTGGAGGACAGCATCGACTATGCCGAGATCATTGTCGGCTCGGCCTTGCACCAAAAGTCCATTGTCGACGACATCCTCACCATGTCCAAGATGGACTCGGAGCTGCTAGCCGTCACCCCCGTCACCGTCGACCCGGTCGACATTGTGCGCTCGACCCTCAAGATGTTTGAGGTGCAGGCGCGCCAGCAGGGCATCGTTCTCAACATGACAGTGAGCCCTTCGTTTGAGGCGCTTGGTGTGCGCTTCTTCAGCGTCGACCCGTCGCGCGTCAAGCAGATCCTCATCAACTTGCTCGCCAACGCGCTCAAATTCACGCGCTCGGTCGCCATCCGCGAGGTCACCATCAACGTCAGCGCCTCCCACACCCGCCCGACCGACGATACTTGCTCCGTGTCCTTTGTGCCGCGCCGCACGGGGGCCCACGCCGAAGCAATGGCGGCCACGCAATCTAGCGCCAACAGGGGCGAGTCTGCGTTTTTGATTTTCGAGGTCAGAGACACTGGCGAAGGCCTCACCAGGGAGGCCATGGACACGCTCTTCCAAAAGTTTGTCCAGGTGCATTCGAGCACGCACGTCAAGCACGGCGGGTCGGGGCTCGGCCTGTTCATCAGCAAGCGCCTCGCCGAGATCCAGAACGGCGCCATCGGCGTGGCCTCGCAGCCGGATGTTGGATCGACCTTTGCCTTTTACATTGAAGCCCACATTCCGCCGACCAATGTCACACCAGAGGTCCTCTCGCCAGATGAGGAGGCGCAGCGCGCTCTGGCAGAGAGTCTCGACGCTGCCACCTTTGCGACCGCGGCTGCGGGGCACGAACACGATGCCGAGCAAGCCAACAGGCATTCCAAAGTCGCCACCGACAGCACTGTTACACTGCCGAGCCCGAGTGCCACCGAGCGCACGGAGAGCACAACGTCGCGAAGCAACAGCGGCGCCGTAACGCCCGTTGCTTCATACGGCATCATGGACGACTCGACCGACAGCATGAGCGACAAACGAACCAAGACGGACGAGAGCGACCCGCCGCTGTCGCCGACAACGCCGCCGCCCGGAAATCTCGGGGTGCTCTTGGTGGAAGACAACATTATCAACCAGAAAGTGACGCGGCGGTTCTTCCAAAAGAATGGGTTTTCTGTACAGGTGGCAGCCAACGGCGTCGAGGCGCTAGAAAAGCTCCAACAGAGCGATCGCTGCGCCGTGGGCGGCTTCCCCTTGTCGGTCGTGCTGATGGACATGGAGATGCCGGTGCAGGATGGGCTCACGTGCACACGACACATCCGTGCGCTCGAGGCGGCAGGCAGCGTGTCGGGTGGACACATTCCCATCCTGATGATCACGG
This sequence comes from Harringtonia lauricola, assembly GCA_014183025.1. Lineage (NCBI taxonomy): Eukaryota > Fungi > Ascomycota > Sordariomycetes > Ophiostomatales > Ophiostomataceae > Harringtonia > Harringtonia lauricola. The sequence goes on along the minus strand of JACBXF010000155.1, from coordinate 1,118,438 downwards.
GAAATGCGAGGCCGGAGCAGGTTGCCGAGGCGATCGGGGTCGGCTGCGACGATGTGGTGGTCAAGCCGTTCCAAATGCATAAGCTCTTTGAGCGCGTCCAGCAAGCGATTCGGGCGTCGGACGAAGGCTCGGCAGAGTCGAGCGGAAGGGAGACGACGGCGGCGGCGAGCGAATTCGACCGAGGAAACCGGGAGTACAAATAGACGTGTTCAACAGCAATCTGGGCGTTAAGATATACCGGGAAACATTGGTGGCCAACGTGTCGGAGCAAACATATCTGGGCATAGGGAACGCATTTTGGGCGAGCATTTTTTGTTTTATTTTTTTGCTGTTTTTGTCTTGCTTGTTTTTCGTTTTGTGGAGCGTATGTTAGCATATCAGAGGCGCGTGTAAGATTGTTGGTTTTCCTGGACCGTCCGTCCTGAGAGAGGTTTGCATGATTAATGAAATGACAGTTAATGAACGGGACGGCCCGAGGGTGCATTAGCACCATATGATGATGTTGATATTGTCCGCATGTAAAAAAAGGTTTCTAGCTGGTTCCGTGTTTTTATACAACCAACAACCATTACGCCGTGGCCGCAAACAGGCTCACGTACACCCCCCAAGCGACACCGGCCAAGCCGCCAACGAGGTTGCGGGTGCCGACGTCGGCGATGAGCGCAAAGTTGCCGAGGCTGACCCAGGGCCAGAAGCGCCAGCTGGCGGTGAGCATGCGCCAAAAGTCGGCCTTGACCACGGCGACCGCGCCAGCGGGCAAGCTGCCGAGGACGGCGACGACGTCGACGGAGGTGAACGACGAGGATGAGGACGCAGCGGCCACCGTCAGCACTTTCCAGGCGCCGAGAAAGGCGCAGAAGAGCAGCTGGTTGACGGCCGAGCCGACGGTCTGGTCGATGGCGGTCTTGACGAGAGCGTTGCGGACGGGAGCAGCAGCCGGGGGACGGGCAGTCTTGCCCGGCGGCGTCTTGCCGCTTGGCTTTTTCTGGGGCGGCGTCTCAACAGCGCCTGGCAGCTTGCTCTCGAGCCAGAGTTGCCTAGCGGTGTGTGAGATGGCGAGCGAGAGAGAGAGAGAGAGAGAGAGAGAAAGAGCCTACCACACAACATTGGGCGGCGTGATGACGAGGGCGTAGACAGAGAATGCGAGGATGGGGTTCCAGTCAAAGGGGAACAAGGGCTGTCCACCGTAAGCAGCTGACCGCAAAGACACACACACACAACCAGGCGTTTTCTTTTTTCCCGCCATTTCCCCCCCGATGGATCACTGTATTACCGTGCCATTTTGGTAGGCGGCCAAGGCCTGGGCCAGCACGCTGGACACGACGCTGAGCAGGGCCGCCTGCGCGGTGATGGCGGCGATGGAGGGGGCCATGGCCGGGAAACAAGAGACGGCGCGGGAGAGGCAAGCAAAAATCACAAAAAAAGGAACAAAAAGACGACATGTAGGAGAAGTGGGAATGCGGTGTCGGATTGGTTTCGGTGATGTGCTGCGTTGCACGGACCCCACACCTGTTGATGGCATGCGCTGTCATTGGTTGATTGAATTATGCAAGTAACATACACAATAACGGCAAGAGAGTCGCATCGGCAAATGCCTTTAGATCCTATGTATATTACGTCAGACTGCCATCCGTGTTTTTGATCGTACAAAATGCACCATGTCTATATTACAGGAGGAAAAAGATGAAAAAAAAAGGCAAGTCCCCCATGCGAGACGAGAGCTATCTCTCGTCGTGTCGTGTCGTTGTCGTGTCCTCTTCTATATGTTTTTTGTTTCTGGCAGCCACTGCTCACGCCCGGCTGAGAATCCACATCAGCAGCAGCTGGACGCCGTACGAGTAGAAGAAGAGGAACTGGGTGCGCTGGTTGCGCTTGGCGCGCGTGTCGGTCTGCATGGCACGGTTGTCGCCCGAGTTCTCGGGCAGCAGCACGTATTTGAGGGAGCGCATCTACACAGCGGTCAGCAAGAAAAGGAAGAAAAAGGGGGGGGGGAGGAGATGTACCAAGAATAGCGAGTTGGCCAAAAAGGTGTAGAGGAACAGCGACCAGCCAATCCAGCCGCCGGTGCCGGTTCCGCCGTTGGCCAGCTCGGCGAGGGCAATGGTGGTGATGACGCCGACAAACTTGTAGCCTGAGTAGGCGACGAGGTCGAGCAGCTGCGAGGTGTTGGAGATGCTCAAGAGGTAGCAGCCGAGCTTGAGACCGAGGATCTCGATGCCGACGACGGCCAATGCAACCGACGCGGTGTAGCCCAGCAGCTCGGGCTGGAACTGGCCGCGCAGGCCGGCGACGAGGGTCGACAGCAAGATGTAGGTGACGAGCGACATGACGGGGATGTACATGTCGGGGCTGTTGATGTCGTCGCGGGGGGGGAGGAACCAGCCCTCCTGGCCGCCGGGGCCGACGGTCTGCTTGCGCGACCAGGGCTTGTGGCGCCAGGGAAAGAGGACGAGGAAGAGCTTGCTGAGGACGTACGAGTTGGACACGTTGAAGTAGTGCTTGAGCACGGAGACGTTGACGTAGCGGTTGATCTGGAGAGTGAGCAGAGACCAAAGAGTGAGGCGAGATAAAAGAACAGGGGAAAAAAAAAACGAGCGAAGCGAGAAAAACAAGAAGAAAACAAAGAGACGTACGTTCTGCTCCATGTACTCCTGGCCCTGCCGAAAGGCCGTCTGCGACAGCTGTGCTGCCACCTGGGCCGCCGGGTCGTTCATAAACTGCCCGTACTGGCCAAACACGTTGCCCAGCGGCATGGTGCCGCCGCCGCCCGGCTGTGCCTGCTGTTGCTGTGCATGCTGCTGCTGCTGTTGTTGTTGTTGTGGGTAGGGGCTGCTGCCGTAGGTCTGGGGCTGCGGCTGGGACGACGTCGGCAGCGGCGGCGAGCGAAGCTGCGGCACCGTCGACACGTGCTGCGGCACCGGGTGGTGCAGCGGCGGGGACTGGCCGTAGACGGCGCGCTGCATCGTGAGGGGGGGAAGAGGTGAGGAGGAAGAGAAGAGTCCGAGGTCCCCAATGTAGGTCCGGCGTCGAGAAAAAGAGAAATAAACCGAGACGTTTGGGGATTTGACCGTCGAGTCCGATACGCAGTCGCTATGCAAGAGTCATCAATGGGGGGTTGTCGTTAAATGCACCGTGGGTGCCAGCTGTTCCTTCAGCAAAGGCGCCAGGTGTCGTTTTTCCCATCAGGAATCGCTGCCGTAATACTCGTATTCCCACGGCTGCGTTGTCGACACGGTGGCGCCGCAACAATGTTTTTCCGCACGACCCCTTTTTTTTTTTTTTTTTTTCTGGTTTGGCCACCAAACCTTATCGTTATCGGCGAGGCTTTATCGGTCACAATTGTCGAAACGAGCTCCGACTCCGACCACACACAACTGGACAGCCTGGTCTCCTTTTCGCTGATTTGTTCTTTTCCATTTTTTTTTCTTCCTTGTCCACACACCGTCGGCGCACCAATGCGATCGCATCATGCTGGATAGCTTCGAAATCATCACGACCTCGGGCGTGGTTCTGTGGTCGCGCAACTACGCCTTTGTCAGCCCCAACGTTGTCAACAAATTCATCAGCGATGTCTTCATCGAAGAGAACAGCAGCGCCGGCGCAAGCGGCGCCGATGCCGGCAAGGCCGATCCGGGCAGCGGCGTGCATGCGCCGTACATGACGGACCAGTATGCCGTCAAGTGGGCCTTTGTCAAGGAGCTGGGCATCATCTTCGTGGCCGTCTACAAATCCCTGCTGCACCTGTCCTGGATCGACAAGCTCGTCGAGCACATCAAGACCATCTTTGTCAACCTGTACGGCGACCAGCTGACTCGACCCAACACCACCATTGTCGAGTGTGCTCGCTTCGATGAGTACTTTGACCAGCAGATGCACGAGCTCGAGGGAGGGCCTCGCGTCGATCTGCCGGAGGAGGACGACGAAGAAAAAGAGAAAATAATCGTTCACGACGCCTCGCCCGCCTCGACCCCCGCCGCCTCGCCCGCCCACTCGCGGCCCTCGACCCCCAGCGGCGCCCTGCGCAGCAGCAGCAGCAGCAGCCACCAGGCGACCAGCCCGCCGGGCAAGGTCTCGCGGCGGGCCCGGAAAGCAAAAAAGGCAGCGGCGGCGGTGTCGGCCGTGGCTGCGGTGTCGGCGGTGCCTTCCTACTCGAGCGACGAAGCCGCTGTGCGCACAAAGCACCACAAGGACAAGAACACGAAGAGCAGCAAAAAGGGCCGCAAGTGGGGGCCGGACGGCGTCGCCGACGAGGAAGACGACGTGCAGCTCGACTACTCGACAGCCGGCGTCGCCGGCGAGACAAACAACGGCACTGCTGCTGCTGCCGCCGCCGCCCGAGCAGCGGCGGCGCTGGAGCAGGTGGACGCGTCGGCGTGGGGCCGCACGACGGCCAAGGGCCAGTTTATGCTCAAGGACCTCGACAGCGAGGTGCACTCGATCCTGGCCGAGGCCGAGGCAGAAAAGGCCGCGTCCAAGGCCGCCGAGGCGCCCGCCGCGAGCGGGCTGCTGGGCGCGGGACTCAGCACCATCGGCGGGCTGTTCCGCAACGTCGTGGGCGGCAAGACGCTGACCAAGGCGGACCTGGACAAGGCCATGAAGGGCATGGAGGACCACCTGCTGCGCAAGAACGTGGCGCGCGAGGCGGCCGTGCGGCTGTGCGAGAGCGTCGAGGCCGACCTGGTGGGCGTCAAGACGGCCAACTTTGAGAGTGCGTGAATTTATGAATATGATCATGTGACGAGGCTCTTGCTGACATAATCACAGGCACAAACGCCCGCGTCAAGACGGCTCTCGAGGCCGCCCTCACCAAGATGCTGACGCCGACGTCATCGCTGGACCTGCTGCGGGAGATCGACGCCGTGGCGGCCCCCCCGGCGACGTCGCTGCGCCAGCGCCGGCCGTACGTCATCTCCATCGTCGGGGTCAACGGCGTGGGCAAGTCGACGAACCTGTCCAAGATTTGCTATTTTCTGCTGCAGAACCGCTACAAGGTCCTCATCGCCGCCGGCGACACCTTCCGGTCCGGCGCCGTCGAGCAGCTGGCCGTGCACGTGCGCAATCTGCAGGAGCTGACCGCGCGCGAGAGCAACGGCGCCGCCGTCGCCCTCTACCAAAAGGGCTACGGCAAAGACGCCGCCACCGTCGCCAAAGACGCCGTTGCTCACGCCGCCGCCTCGGGCTACGACGTCGTGCTCATCGACACCGCCGGCCGCCGCCACAACGACGCCCGGCTCATGTCGTCGCTCGAGAAGTTTGCCAAGTTTGCCCAGCCCGACAAGATCCTCATGGTCGGCGAGGCCCTCGTCGGCACCGACAGCGTCGCCCAGGCCCGCAGCTTCAACACCGCCTTTGGCGCCGCCCGCCGCCTCAACGGCTTCATCATCTCAAAGTGCGACACCGTCGGGAGCATGGTCGGCACCCTCGTCAGCCTTGTCCACGCCACCCATGTGCCCATCCTCTTCGTCGGCGTCGGCCAGCACTACTCCGACCTGCGCAACTTCTCCGTCAAGTGGGCCGTCGAGCGGCTGCTGAGCAGCGACTAGCCTGCCTGCCTGCCTTGTTTCGCCTTATTTCTTAGACAAATTATCATATTCAGCAAAGCGATCGTAACCCGTGTTTCCTTTTGTGACCCGAGATTCATGAACTTGCGCCCTCTTTCCCTCTCCGACCAAATTCCCATTATACATACCCTTGTGCGTCATGAATATATCAGACCACAGTTCCCACGTCGACATTGATCGCCACTGGCAGGAAGGTCCGTCCGGCAGCGCGTCCTAGTCCTCGCGCATCTCGTGGAAGGTCCGCTTCTTGCCCTTGCTCCGCTTCGCCGGCTTCACGCCAATCAAAATATCCCGGTCGATGACGCTGTCTGCATCCGCCTCGTCCTGCTGGATGCGGAGCTTGCGCGACGTTGCTAGCGACAGCAGGCTCATGAACGCACCCACCACAGCCGGACGTTGCCGCTGGAACGGCGCCACAACGTCTGCAAACGCCACCCAGTGGTACGTCGACTGGCCCTGGCTTTGGCCTTGGCCCCCTCTCGTCACGTCCTCGTCCGCCGCCATCTTCTGCACGAGCGCCAGAAGTGTCGACGCATTGCGCAGCTCTTCTCCTGCCCTGGCATCGTCATCGTTGGCACCATCGCCGCCCATGTCCGGAGTCAGTCCGGGTGCCGGGGGTAGGACAGCAGCGCTGGGCGAATGGCTCGGCAGCTGAACGGCACGGTCCATGCCGTCGTCGCTGTACCGCTCGATGAAATTGGGGCTGCTGTGGCGTCCAGCACTCGTGCCGACACCGCCGGGCTGCTGGCTGCGGCTCAGTCCCACGCTGTGCTTCACGTTGCCGTGGACAGACGAGGCCAGAGGCAGCGACGAATGCCGCTGCCACTGCAGCGATGACGGGTTGTCGGACAGCGCTGAAGCCGGCTGCCGGCCTAGCTCGATGTCCTGGTCATCGTCGTCGCCGCCGCCGCCGCCTAAGCCAGCGCGAGTTCCCCGTCCAACAGGCGTGGTCGGGTCGACGGCTTCAGCCAGCGTGCGCTTCTCTGCCTGCCTGAGGGCTGACTCGAAAAGAGTTTTTTCGAGGGCCAAGCCGGAGAACATCTGGGCCAGTGGGTGCTCGGGCTGGTGCTGCTTCACATCGTCGGCCACGCCAAAAATGCCGCGGCCCAGCAAGAACCCGTAGGCTGCCTCCCGGTTGAGCGCGGTGTCGTGGGCTCGGCGAGCATGACGCGCGCGGTCTTTGCGCTCTACCACCCGCTGCATGTCGTGAACATAGTTGGTCACGCCGCTAAAATACTGGTTGAGGGGAACCTGTGTGATCTCGTCCACAAAGTGGGACTTGTTTCGCGACTGCAAAGAAGCTTGCTTCGACAGAACAGTAGGAGATGACGAGATCTGACGACGCGGGTCGGCCTTGGGCGTGGTAAATGCTGCCGCCACCGCTGCTGCTGCTGCTGCTGCTTCCGATGCCGGATGAGCCGTCTCCTCGTCTCCGTCCGGAATGGGCATGGCATCCTCTTCTGTCGCGGCCTTCTGGCGGGACTTGTCAGCACGGAACGATGGCAGCTGAGGTTCGGAGCGTGGCTCTTCTTCGACAATGTTGCCGTTCTCGTCGAGAAAGAGCCCAACGTCGGCCAAGAGGTTGTCGTCCTCTGGCACGCCAATCTGGTGGCCAAAAGGTGTGGGCGAGTCCTGCACGTGGGAGGCGCCCGACGCGGAATATGGAAAGCCAGCGCCGGCAAGCGAATGGGGGCCCGAAGAGTCAGCGTCCAGAATGAGCTGGGAGAGCATGATATTTTTCTGGCTGCTGTTGGTGCCGCCGGACAGACGAGACTGCAGCGACATGCTGGTCCAGGATGCCTGCCGCTGCTGGGAGAGCGTCGAGACGTCATTGGGCGCGTCGAAATCAAAGGGCGGCAGCTGCAGGAAGTCCAGGTCGAAGCTGGGGTCGTTGGGGAGAACGATCTGAACACTCCTGAGAGAGGGGGGGTCTGTGAGATGCTATATGGAAACGATGCAATGACTGACGACATACTTGGTCTTTCCGGCATTATGGTCCAGCTTGTCGTCCCAAGAGCTGTGGCCAAACTTGAATATGGCGCGCTGGATGCGCTCGCTGTCGTTCAGGACGTAGCGGCACTGCTCCTGGTAGATGCGAGCGGTGCCGTACAGAAGCGTGCCCTGCAGACGCAGAGCGATGGGAGCGCCTGGCGGGTCCCTGATGGTGCCGCAGGCGCGCTGGAGGTTGACCTCAAGAACGGCTTTCCGTCGGAGGCCCGTGGAGCGAGCGCCGGGAGCGGTGTTCCCAGCACGCCTGAGAGTTAAGATGGTGTTTCTCACTGCTCAGTGCGATGTATCTTACCAGACGGTGGACAGAGCATATCGCTTGTCCGAGAGAACTAACGACTGTGAGCAAGAATCGCATGGCAGAAGACAAGGCTCAGCCCACTCTCAGTGCTGTAGAACATGCTGAAAGCAAACGGATGTGTGAGGCAGCAGAGACTGGTCGAGTCTAGGTCGAGAGAGGCCGAAAGCACGATAGACCAAATGGCAGAATAGATACGTGTAAAAGATAAATGTATTGTGGCAGACTATGGCTGGAGACGAGAGAAAAGAAAAAAAGAGACGCAAGAACAGTTCGCGAAAGTTGACGCGAAGAGCAGCAGAAACGCGAACATGAGCAAAAGGTGAACACGACGCGCCTATTTGGCTGAGAAAGGAAGGCACGACGGGCGGGCGGGTTGTTGAGAGAGTATCTGAAACGGCAAGAGCGATGCACTTTAGCTACAATTGCTACGCGTCCCGTCTCTTCGACCATTCGCACGAAACGCGTGTCGCGTAAACGAGCGGGCGAACGTGCACAAAAAAACGATATTCTACAACTTTGCAGATAATCGAATTCGAGGGGCCGTCAAGAGATGCTGCCTACTCCACTACTGCAAAAAGTCAGCCATTGTCTCGCAAGAGAACTGATGAGAAACAAGACAGAGACGAGGCACATTCAGAATATGTAAGAAAGAAATATCACATAGCCAAGAGATATAGCCAGCTAGGCGTTGCGGCCATCAACATGGCATCAATCGCAAATTATGTTCATCATTGTGGAGGAAAAATGGGTAGAAAGAGAAGCTGCTTACCATTTTACTTCTGTCGTGCCGGAGCAAGGCTGCTCCAGGTCGAAAAGTAAGAGAAAAGAAGAGAAAAAAAGAAGAAACGAAGTTGGAGGGTAAAAAGTTATTTTCTCGACCCACAGCGGCCGCGCAAATGTTTCTCCGGCAGAGCTCCATTGCACATGGCACCCGACCCCGCCAAACCTTATGGGTACGGCGGACGGCGCTATCGGACCCCTCCATTGCTGTATAGAAAATCGGGCTTAATATATTAGCACCAAAAAAAAACCAAGATAATGCGCCTGCGATGGCCTCATCGGGGAGGGGGACTTCCTCTCGCCACTTTTTTTCTTTTTCTTTTTTTTCTCGTCTCGTGTGCCACTCGGGATTTACGTGTTCACCTCTGCAGCTATCAGCATCGATAACCATGGCATTCTAGTGGACGGTTGATTTGGTTTTGATTCTGGCTCTGGGGGTTGGTTCTTTGATTCTCGATTCTCAATTCTTGACTCTTGATTCTTGAAAGATATCTCGCGCGTCCCGTGTTCCAACGGCGCAATGGCCTTTGACCCGGCCGCCTACGACGGCGTCGACCTCGGCGTCGCCTCGGCGAGCAGCCCGTTTGCAGCCCGGCGCGGCTATGCGCATGCGACGTGGGCGCGGACCTTTGCGTCGCGGCCGGAGCTGTTTGTGCAGCCGGCAACGGTGGCCGAGGTGGAGCGGGTGGTGCGGCTGGCGCGGCACCGGCGGCGGCGGCTGACGACGACGGGCGCGGGCCACTCGCCGTCGGACCTGACGTGCACCAGCAGCTGGCTGGTCAACCTGGACCGGCTGAACCGGGTCGTCGACCTGGACGAGACCACCGGCATCGTCACCGTCGAGGCCGGCATCCGCCTGCGCGACCTCAGCGCCGCCCTGGCCGCCCGCCGGCTGGCCCTGCCCAACCTCGGCAGCATCAACGACCAGTCGCTGGCCGGCGCCTGCGCCACCGGCACCCACGGCAGCAGCCTGCGCCACGGCCTCCTCACCGACGCCGTCCTCGCCCTGCGCGTCACCCTCGGCGACGGCCGCACCGTCGCTGCCCGCCGCGACGCCGCCGACAGCGCCGAGCGCCTCCTCTTCCGCGCCGCCCTGCTCTCTCTCGGCGCCCTCGGCATCGTCGTCGAGCTCACCCTCCAGGTCGTGCCCGCCTTCCGCCTCCGCTGGTCCCAGACCGTCGACGCCGACTCCGTCGTCCTCGACGCCTGGCGCCGCGGCGACGACGACGGCACCAGCCGCCACAGCGCCCTCTGGACCCAGGCCCACTTTGTCCGCGTCTGGTGGTTCCCCTACACCCGTCGCGCCGTCGCCTGGGCCGCCGACGACGTCGCTGCCGACGATCCCACCCCCGACCACACCCCCCCCGTCAGCTACTACGACAGCCGCCTCGGCTACCTCGTCTACCACAACCTGCTCTACCTCGCCCGCTTCGTCCCCCGCATCCTGCCCTGGGTCGAGTGGTTCGTCTTCGGCATGCAGTACGGCTTCCGCGCCGGCACCACCACCCGCGGCCTCCAGCCCAGCGACCAGGCCCTGCTCATGAACTGCCTCTACTCCCAGTTCGTCAACGAGTGGGCCTTGCCCCTCGCCCGCGGCCCCGAGGCCCTCACCCGCCTCGGCGCCTGGCTCAACCGCCTCAAGCCCGGCGACCCCGGCTACGTCGACCACCGCATCCCCTTCTCCGCCGAAGGCCTGTACGTCCACGCCCCCGTCGAGGTCCGCGTCGCCGACACCGCCCGCCCAGACGCCCCCGACGGCCGCCCTCTGCTCGACCCCACCGTCGCCGACGCTCCCACCCTCTACCTCAACGCCATCATGTACCGCCCCTACCACGCCGACCCCCCCGGCACCGACCGCTACTACGAGGCCTTTGAGTGGCTCATGCGCGACCTCGGCGGCAAGCCCCACTGGGCCAAGTGCTTCGGCGCCTCCCACGCCGATCTCACCGCCTGGTACGGCCCCGATCTGCAGCGCTTCCACGCCGTCCGCTCCGCTGCCGACCCCGACGGCCTCTTCATCGGGCCCTGGCACCGCCGCTACCTCCTCGGCGACGACGCTCCCGCCCTGCCCCTCGAGGAGCTCGAGACCGCCCGCTCCGTCGAGCCAGACCACAGCGTCCTCATCACCGGCCAAATCGCTTCCGCGGACAAGTAGCATGTTTGCACAATGTAAGAGATATATAGCTATGCATTAGTTTATTCTAGGAGTGCAAACGTGTCGGCTCTGTTCTGCCATTTCCCTTTCTTTCAGTGCCGAGCAGAACGTCCGTCCGGAGAAAGACAGTCTTTGTCTGCCCCGCCGTTCGCTTGTGCATCTTCGTGGCCGCCGCGAATCCACCACCAGCACCAGTAGACAGCGCCGCTTCCGAGCACCGCCAGTGCCGTCATCGGGTAGGCATAATAGGCAAACCGCTCGTTCTCTCCGCGTCCGTCTGCCGGTGGCATCCACGGCAGAATCAGCAAGAAGCAGTTGCTAGCGGCAAAGACAACGGTCGCCCAGCGCGGTGCCGGCCATGGCGATGCCCACTGCTCAGATGGAGTGCTGTGTAGATAGAGCAGACCACCTGCTACGGCCACGCTGATCACCGACACGGGGTAGCTGCCAATGTCGACAAGGAATGTGTACATCTTGCCCGGCGGTGGCAGCACGATGACTGCTACCGACACAATCCAGTGCAGAAGGAGCCCCCTGGTTGGTGAACCGCTGGCTGCTTCTGCGCCTGGCTCCTTGTGGCTTGTCCAGAATTGAGCAAGAGGCAGCAGCCCATCCTTGGCCAGCTCTTCGTTGACACGTGCTTGTGCAAAGGACGTCGCCGCAATGTTGCCCGCTGCCGAAATAATGACGCACAGCGGCAGCACAGGTGCACCCACGCCCTCGCCAAACACGTTGCGGAAGAAAACACCTGCCGCCACCACACCAGCCGACCGGAACTCGTCCTTGTCGACAACGAGGAAGAATGCCACGTTGACAGCCAAGTAGCACACAGACACGAGAATCAGCGCCAGCGGAGCTGCCACCCGAAGTGTCTGCGCCGGGTTCTTCACATCAGATAGTACTTGGTTGGCCGTGCTGTAGCCTCGGAAGCAGTAGATGACCTTCAGGAGCGCCGTCGCATAGTCGTACGGCTGGACCGAGGACCCCGCCCACATATCCTGAAAGTTCCGCTGGGCCGTGGTGGCACCGCTCATGGCCGACGCAAGAGGCTTGACGCCGACTAGGTCGGCATCAATATGATGACCTGTCACATGGCTGTGGGTCCCGTCGCAATGGTGATTTCCCACGCCCGCGAGTCCCGCAGCAACGCCCGAAAGCACGATAAACACCAGTATCAGGACCTTGGTGACGCCAAGCACGTTTATCAGGCGCAGGCCGAGCCGGGGGTGGCGTGCGTGGATGTAGCAGAGGAGAGACACGGAGATGACGGCAATCGCCCGCACGTTCCAGCGATTGACCGGCATATCAACGGCGTACATTGCATACTCGCCCAAGACGATGGCGTTGGGGGTGGAAAACCCCAGCAGAACCACGTAGGTCATATACATGCATGTGGCCAGCATGCGCGGTCGCCGGAAGATGCGCTCAAGATACACTCGCTCTCCACCACTCTTCGGAATAGCCGTGCCCAAGTCCTACACAAAATGTTAGCGTGAGTTTCATGAATAGAATTGGAGAAAGGGGAGGGGGATACGTACCAGATAGACAGCCAGGCCGCAGAACGAGATGATGCTGCCTAGAATCCAGATAAGTAGGGCCATGCCAACCGAACCGACGCCTTCGAAGACAGCCGATGGGACCGAGTAAGCCCCCACACCGATCGTCTTGCCGACTATAATATTGACGGCAGATATCACGCCCAACTTGCCCTCATCCCGCTGCTGCCGCACCATTGGTGTGAGAGATGGTGGTGATCCGGGAGACGGCTGTGGCAAAAACCACGATCGGTCTGTAGGCGTCTCTTCATCATTGTCGTCGACGATATCGTGACTCCTCCGTCTCGTGTTGGCCAGTGATTTCGGTGTTCTTGGAGAGAGGAGCCGCGTCCGCGAGGGGGACCTAATTTCAGCATATCGAGATGGCGATTCCAGATACAGCGAGCCGATGCTTGGCTGCTCTGTGGTGGCGGCCAAAGTCGCCTTTAATGGTGATCGTGGAAGAGGTACATCGTGTGTCAACCGCACGGGCGAGCGACAACTGAGGTTGAAGCTGACTTGCAAGGGTGATGCCGATGATGAGATGGCGTCATTAGCAAAAACAAAGTGCCGGGGTGATAATAGCGTGGTTGACAACCGACGGGGAGCCATTCAAATGTGATAAGCGTAATATTGAGGCGCAATGCTGGGTTTGGCAGTGCGGTGATGGCCTTCCTCCTGTGCGCTTATTCGTGCTGAGACTGCTCAGCATGTGTGGCAGAGCGTAAGTAAATTCTTGAATCAGTAAGGGTGGTCGTTCAGAAAAAGAATACAATGAGAAGAAATTCTGGTAGTGGTAAGATTCGTGACAATAAATGGAAAAGGTATGTAAATCAGACGCAATCCCATGTTTAAAGAAGAGAGAAGTGATAATAAAGAGAGGCCAAACTGGGATCCCGGAAAGCTGTTCAGGTCTCAAGAAAACGGCCGTTGAAAGAAGGACGCTGAACAAGAGCAGCAGGACAAAGAGTGCAAACAAAATCAAATGAACAAACGCTTTCCAGCAAGTGACAATAGCCGGACCTTTCCGATCGCAAAGTAGCCATCCTAACAAAAAACAGATGGCCTGCGGAAGCCGTCTCGCCAACTTCGCGAAAGGGGGATCAAACCCCCTGTTGTGGGCTCTCTGCATCCGCAGCTGGCTTGTCTGCCTATGCCGGCATCTTGATCAATCGCATGCCAGCTCGACCATTACTGGCGATGGCAATGCTTCTCTGTGTGAACATCAACCAGTAGCTCTCTTGACGCCGGGCCTGAAACTTGCAGGTCGTACAGCTCGTGCAGGCTGCGAGCTGTCCAATCGCTCAGGTCCCGCGCTCCCATGCTGTTTTCTGAGAGAATGCGGTGCCACGGAGGCAAGTCTGGCTCCTCCGTTCCGCTGACGTCTTCTGGCAGGGCAGGCAAGGCATCGGGCAAGAATAAGCCTTTCAAGATTTGAGATAATGTCTTGGCACACAGGACGTCTCAAAACAGAGACGGATGAAACCGACGCCGACAGGGAGCAAAGCAAGCCGGGGCAGCCAATCAGCAGCGATGAGCCGCAATTTGTTTCTCAGATTCAGGAGATTGGTTTCAGGCTTGGCACAGATCCAGATTACCCTGTTCCAACATTCGAATGGGTTTTAGACAGAATCAGAGGTCGTTGTTCCGAGGCTTCCTTTCTTTTTTTTTCTTTATCGCTCACAGATTCCTTAATTGGCTCTCGGTGCATCTTGCCTGTTCGGTTCCTGTCAGCGTTTCATTCGTTTCGTTTCGTTTCTCCATCTGACGAACTGATCCAATCAGCCAGGGTGGCCCACGCACTTCCCCACGCAGATCATTGGCATCCGAGCCCACAGTATTGTCTCGAGATAGAAAGAAGCAAGAAGAGGCAGGCGGTGTTCCCGTCGGGCATCACAGATACATTGTTGGCCTTGGTAGAAACAGAGACAGAAATGCTCTATCACGAGATTCGGCGCTGAGATGTTTTGCCGCGCGTATGGAGTGCTGGTTGCTCCTTCCCTTCTCGTAACCATAATATGCGACCCCAACAAGGAAAGAGCAGCGGAGCTTTCCGGCCACTCCTTCTGTCTGCTGACAGCGGATCCGGTGAAGTGACACTGTCCTCCGTGACGAGCTGTGTTGAAAATTCTGCCTTTGGTGCTGCCTGCGCGTCTTCTCGCCTGCGATGCAGCGTCCTGGGCAGAGCCTCATGTGCCTGTCGCAGCTTTTCAAGGCCGAGGAGGTGTGCGGCACGGGTCCGAGGCGCGCTGAACCACGAACAGAACGCGCAGCTTGTTGCACTGGTGGCGACAAGACCACCAAAAAAAATGACCGTGAAACAGAATGGCGCACATTGACATGGCCACTACGGAACAAAATGTTGGGACGGGCGGTTGCCGGAAGACCAGCAAAATGAGACGCCGGCATGCAAGCTGCCTCCGGTCTGTGGAATTTCTTGTTCTTTTCGGTCTTTTGTCTCTGGGAGGTACATCCCCCCTCCCCCGTGCCAATATCCCGCTGCTGTACAATGAAAAAAAGGAGAGACAAAAGGGGTGAGAGTCACAGGCATGACGACTATAGTATGTCAGAAAAAAAAAAGAGGGTCAAGAGAACACAGCAGTGTATATCTGCTGAAGCATAAAACCTAAATGGATGGACAGGAGAACATGCGACAGGAAAACGGCAGGCCCTTCTCCCCCAAGGCAACACCTGGCCACAGAGTATCACGGCAGCACTGCAGTACAGCAGCGCAACGGCATACAGAGCATCTCGGGGAATTTTTTTCCCTTCTGCATGCAGTTTCGTCCGAGCATGCACACGTAGAGTGAACACGTAGGACAAGACACATCATGCCAAAGATGCCTCCGGGAACGGCCCTGCCACTCCTTGTATCTCGCCCCGTCCCCATTCCTCTTTTTCTTTTTGTTGCCCTTTTTTGCAAACAAGACAAAAAATGCAGTGTGAAGAGGCACTACAGCAGCGGCCACCTCGTTTCCGATGCGGTCTGTCTAGAGAGATGTGGGCAGATGACCGAGACAGGCCAGGGCAGACGTACAACTTTAAATTCTGCCAGCTGCCTGGATGAACATGCTGCAAAATCTGTCGGCATCTTCCCATATGTAACGTGTGCTTGACAGGTCGAAGGTGCCAGAACAGCGTGGGTGTGCTACAGCAGCAGCGTCGCCGCGCATGATTTCGGGTCCATTTTGCAGGACGGGTAGTTTGGAAAGATTCTCTTCTGTTCCGTTCTCTGACACCTCGCCTATTATTATCTGATCTGGTCTGGACGAACCAGCCAAGGCCGTGTCGCCGCCGGCAGTTGTTCTGCTGCCAGTGCGCCATCATCATCAGTCTTCTCGGAGCCTGCCAGCCTCTGCCACATCAGCCCGTGCTCGCACACAGCGCCACTGATTCTCGAGCTGCGTACCACGGTGTCACGGTATGGTAGGATAACACTGTAGATTGTGGCTAGGCCATCGATGGGAAGTTTGTCGAGGCACAGATGGCCTCTTTCTCTCTTTTCTTCTTCCCTCCCCCCCCTCCTGTGCTCTCCGACGTCCCCTACCACGAACGCGTAAGAGATGACGCTGCCATCAGGAGGTCCATTGCTTAAATGTCACCATACGGCTCTGTACGCTGTGTAGCGTGTAGAACTTTTCCCGTGGCAGGCACATATCGCAGATCTAGGTCACCTCCCTCTCTGTCATTTTTTTCCGTCGATCCCTGTTATAATCCCTCATTTTTCCTATCGATCGCTCACATTGAATCTCGGCCGCTCGCCTAATGCCCGGCATCTATTCGTCTCACAAAACGTCGGGGAAGAGAAGCAGGCACTCCCGCCAGAGGCGAGACAGACGTTCCGGAAGAGAGAGAGAGAGAGAGAAAAAAAAAAGAAAAAAAGCACATTCTCGAAGCGTTCTTCCGATCTCTCCCGTGCCGCTTTGCAATTTTTTCGCTCGCAACGTCTTGGGTTTTGTCTCCGCGGGTGTAACAAAAGTCAATGTATCCGAGAAGGAGAGGCGTCTTTGCCTTCTTCCTCATCGTACATAGTACCCTCTTTCTCTGCTTCTCTCTCCCTGTAATACAATGGCACACGAACATGCAGGACAAGAGAACAAGACTCCTTCCCGATGCTGCATTTCGTGGCCTGACATGCCACTATCAGCTCACGCGCCATGCCTCGCTGTCTATCCCGCTGCCCGCCAGCTCCGTCGACGGAGCTGCTGCCGCCACCCGGATGCGCGGAGCGCGTCTCGCCTCCCTTTTTTTTTTCTGTTTTCTTGTGCGCCCCCAAGACGGCACCATTTGCCAGGCAGAGACGTATGCGTTATCACCATATCCGCTACTGAATTGAAAACAACCTCCCAAGGCAGGTTGGGTGTCTGGGACAGACGGGTACTAACTTCCGGAGGAGGCCCATTCCAAGAGTCAGACGGATTCCTTATATCATGAGATGGCTTGATTTTCATTTTACATGTTTTCTAGCCACAGCAAAGACACCACTGCCAAGGCAGGATTGCGCAACCGCTTGGGCTTTGGTACCGGCAGAGGTCCTGCAATTTAAAGGGAAAAAAAAGAAATCCAATACTTTTTGTAGTATTCTCACACGATGGCCAGTTGCATCATTTTGTATTAGTGTTGCTATCACCTGGGAATGCAATTTTCTTGTTGTATTTCAATTGCTTCTGCCGCATTTGCCTTGATTTTCCCTACACATTCCCTTCATATTGTTGCCAATACACAGAAAGCAGAACAACCAAAAAGAAATGGGTATGCCTTTGTGAGAGAAAAAAAGAGCCCGTTTTGCTAACCTCCATCACCCTCCCGAATCCTTGTGTTCCTTTTCACCCGTATCCAGAAAAGAAAAGAAAAATAAAGACGACAAAAAAAGGACTTGAGAAAAGAAAAGAAAAAGAAACCCAAAACTAGAAATCCAAAGAAAATTAGGAATTATGTGACGAGGTTTTCCAGAGCTTCATTTCTCACTCACACCCCCCCCCTCTCCCCTCACCGTTTTGGAAATGTCTCGTCCTCTTGACTGGTCCCTCGCATTTCTCTTTGGTTTTGGTTGTTCTTACCACTCTTTGTGTTTCCCCAATGTGCATCTGCATAGCACCCCGGCCCCCCTCCATTTTCTAAGCCGTTGGAAAAATTCCCGAAACTTGCGTCCCGTCCAATCGCATTACACGATCCAGCGCCTTCCGCCCAACAGACCTAAATGGGCGCAAAATGAGACACAGGGGTAGGACGATAAAATCAACGTGAAATTGTTGAGAAAAAAAGAAAAAAAGAGAAAAGAAATTCAAGGGCGAAAATGTGTGGATCCCAGAGACGAACATGAAAAATTCGCGGATGGCCTCTGGGAACGGGTGCTGCACACAGGTTTAGAGGCAAGGGGTGCCACAGTAACCGCAAGCGCGGCCTGGGATCACCCAGACTTCTTTGCCCTCCTTTGCGCAAGTTGGGCAGCGAACACCAGGTAGCTGCAATGCTTGTCAGAGCTGAAAAAAAAACATTGCCGAGAAGGGTGACTGGTAACTTACTGGTACGGTGCGGATGCCGTCGTCGCCAGTTCTCGAAATGTCAAAGGGCGGGTTGGGCTGGGCCGGCAGAAGGCCCGAAAAGTCGTCGTCATGAATCATAAACGAAGGATGCTCCTCCTCCTCCTGGAGGTTGTGGGAGACCTGTGGGCGCACCATGCTGAATGACTGTTGGGAATGCGAGTGACCGCAGTGTGACAGATGCGTTCTTGGAGAAAGGGCAGTTGGGGGAAGCGGCAGAACACAATGTGAACAAGAGGTTCTTGCTGCTGCTGATGGCGAGCAGTGCGACTGCAGAGATGGTTGAGATGGGGCGTCGACCAGATTGTTTTGCGTGAAAGCAAAAGTCGTGGGAGATGGCTGTTGCTCTAAAGAAAATCGAGAAGAAAGCCGTTGTTGATGATATGAGGCAAGAAAGACAGGAGCAGAGTGGGCAACAGCCTGGGTTTTTATAGCCCACGAACGACGATCCATGGCACACAAAGATGAGCAGTGACAAGACAAGACGTGACAATGTGAGCCGTACGTGTTTTGAACAAACGGGAGCGTCAAGAGAGTTGACGGGTCAAGACGAGACAGAGGCGTGAGTGTGTGTGTGTGCACACGTATGTAGTACGTGTGTGCGAGAGTGGTGTGAGGGAGGGTGTGCAAGTCAAGCAGGAACAGCAAAGGGTATGAAGGACGAGAGAAGGGATAGATGCTGCAAAGGTGAGCACAAGGTTTAAGATTGGGTACGGGACGGAAAGAAAGGCGAGCCAGACAAACGATGGCACGAAACAAACAAAAAGGACAAGCGAGGCCAGACGGGATGGGCAAGGCCTGGCCTGATATATCCCGTACGGGGCTGGCGGGGAGGGTGGGTGCAAAGCAGGGAGAGGGCTAGATCCACGGCAAGGCAAGGAAAATGGGGCAGCCTGACTTTGAGGTTAGACGAAAGGGGGATAGAGGAGGGGGGGGGGCGCTTCAGAAGCGACGTTGACGTAAGGGAGGCGACGACAGCTAGAGATAGACGGGGCGGAACGAGCGGGATCCCAGTGATCCAGCGATCTTGACAAGGTTAATGGACCAGGGCCCGGACAGATGGAAGAGGGAGCGACAGCAACGGCGACAGCAATAGCGAGAGCAACAATGAAGCCAGACGACGACAGACCAGGTGAGACAAGTGGGATAGGGGAGACAGGCGAGACAGAGATGATGGAAGTGGTAGAAGTAGCAAAGTAGCAGGAGCAGCGGGGGGGAGCAGAAGAAACAAGAAGCGGAAAAACAAAGCGAGACAGGCGAGGCAGCTGGAGCAGATACTAAGGGGGTGAAGCCTGTGTGTGTGCGTGTCTGCCGGCGTGTGCAGCGAAGCGAGATGCAGGAGCAGAGCGAGGGATCGAGACAGACGAGATGAGAAGTATGTTTGTGTAAGGAGATAAAAAAGGAAAGGCACCGGCATGCGGATAGCAGCTCAGAATCCACCGCGGAACGGAAGCCTTGCACGCCCGGTGTTGTTCAAACTTATGGTCCCACACCCTTTTCTTTTTTTTCTTCCCTGTCTGTCACTAACACAAACACAGACACAGTCTCTCTGGCTCTGTGCGTGATTCTTGTCCAACGGACGAGTAGCCGCGTTGGGGGGGGGACCCCTGGCAGGCTTTAAACGAGAGGAGAAAAAAAGAAAAAAAAAAGGAAAAACTCCCCGACCAGACGCCAGTAAAAAAAAGAAAAGAAACGAGCAGGACAATATAACTCACGAAATAACTCATAATTAGGGACAATGAGAAAAACGGGACACTTGTCAGTGGCGGCAGCAGAAGCGGCATTGGAACCCCAAAAATTAGGAGAAAAAAAGAACTGTGCAGTCTCGCACGGCGCCTGGCGGGACTGCTCGCAGACTGCCCGCAACCAGTGGATCAGCCGTCATCACGGGAGCAAGGCCGCAGCAGCAACAACCAAGAGAGGCTGAAGGCTAGCGAGCGTATAGCGCGCGAGGCGTGCGGGGACGCTTGCTAGCAGAGGCGCTGGACCCGAATTGTGTGCCTTGGAGGCGCGGTGCGGGTTGATACGGTGCAAACTGCAGAAGTCGGCGGCGTAGCACTCCTACGCTAGATGCCGCTAGCGAGCAGCACAGCAAAGCTGGGACGACCTGGGGGCTGGCGGGATTGGCATGATGGGATCGCTGGGTTGGATCACTGGGATTGCTGGGCAGCTGCGCCGCTAGCCGCTGCGGTGGGTTGCTGGGATCGCCTGGACCGTTCTTCTGCGGGTAGGGGAGGGGGACCGGGAGGAGGGGGGGAGGGAGATACTGTTTGCAGGATGGCATGAAGCAGCTAGGAGCAGTCGGCAGGACACGATCCAGCAGCTGCAGAAGTGTGTGTGGATGCTGTAAGTGACCACTGCGAAAAAAAACAGATCGTCTGGCTGCCCGCCCACCTGGCTGACTGGCAGAGCGGATCCGAGGCAGACAACGGGGGCGGGAGGAAGGCACAGCGACGGCTGACAGCTTAGCTTCGTTTGATTCATGGCGCTTGTGACACTGAACGAACGGCGACAGACAGCAGGCCAGCAGGCCAAGACCGTCACAGCGCCGGCAACGGGAGCATGTAGGATTTCGGCCCCGAGGCACGGGTTCCCCCTGCGGGCTCGTATATCGCTCGTTCTCGTATTATACGGCATCCAGCCAACCAACAGACACACGTCCGGGGGTCGCAGACGAGGACTTTATTTTTGTTGTCGTCGAGCGGGCCCCACTGTAAAAGGACCACAAGGTCGACCATCTGGTCGGCGGATGAGCTCGGCATTGTTGGGATGAGCTTGGCCAAACGGGGTTTCTCTCCTCACCTGGATGCAAGATGTGCGATGCTCGTACATGCACGGCCTATCCAACACACCTCATCCCTGCACCGGAGCTGTACAAAGTACAGAGCATTACCATAGTATACCATGCGTGCTCGTTGCCAACATCGGGCTAGTCAGTCGCCGCCGGTCCCTCTCACCGGCCACGGCCGGACGCTAAGGGAATTCCGGGACGAGAAGAGGCGCCAGTCAGCTCACCGCTGGTTGTCTCCATGGCGGACAACAAGTCGATCAGGATTAGCAGCTGAGGCTGGGGTCATGACGAGAGGGCAGACGAATGGAGAAGGAGAGAGACAGGAGGGGGAGGAAGAGCCAGCAGGATGGGGTGAGAAAGGAGACGGAGGAGAGAGAGAGGACATAAGGGGGGCCCACTTGGGCTGACATGGGCACGTTTTCCCAATTTTCCACCTGGTTTCTTTTTTTCTCATCCAGTGTGTGAGGCCCCCCTCCCCTTGTCCCAGAGCTAAGATGATGCGCTACAAGGACCATCAGCCCGAATCCATAGCAATGGATCACTCTGAAGCTCCACTTGTGGATAAGGTACCCACAGCCAATGGATTGCGTCTATCTGGGTCTTGTTTCCTGGATGGGGAGAGGGGAGGGGGTGAGGGGCGCCTTGTTCGTGCCGTCGACGCTGCGGGATCGAGTGCACTTTGATTGTCAGCATCGACGCCCTATGGAGGGAAGAAGGGGTGCAGGTGAGGAGGCGGAAGCGGAGGCGGTGGACGAGCCGAGGCAAGCTGCTGGCTTTGAGCACGGCTGAACTTCGTTTGGCTGTCTCATGGCTGCTTTTTTTCGTTTCTTTTTCTTCCCTTTTTTTTTTTTTTTTTTTTTTTTTTTTTTTTTTTTTCATTCTTGGGCTGCGCCTCTGGCGGTCTTGTTTCAACGATTTCAAACGGCCTGTCATAAAACGTTTACTGGTGCCGTCCGCATCAGACCGTCCGCGGGCCAGAAACAGTAGCGCTCAAACACAGCCGCGCTGCCTGTTTGCATGCCGTATCGCGCTGCTTGTTGGCTTTTTGCGCCCTGATGCTTGTACTTGCATGATTTGCTGTTCAATTGCGTGTTCTCGTATCTGCCCACGGCCCCCCTTTTTTAATTGCTCACCTGTCGCGTCTCGTCAGCGGTCTGCAAGCGGATAGCTGCGTCTGGCGGTTGGCAGTATCTTTGCCCAGGCGTGGGAACGAGATGGCCGATGGGGGTTGGTGGTCAGAAGAGGTGTGGAAGAGGAGAAAGGCGTGATTGAAGAAGATGGCAACCAGGGACGGACCCCCTTCCCCCCCTCTACTCTACTCCTCTCCTCGCTCCTCCCTCTAAATGGACCAGCAGAATCGGCGTCATGGCCTGGCTTTCCAGTATCAGGAAGGAGCTAACCAGCCGTCTACACCTTCCTTCTGCATGGATGCTCGGTCAATGCAGGTGATCGTCATCGATGGCAGCACTGAGACGACGATGTCACACGCAGCGCCGCTTGTGTTGGACACGACACGGCGTTCTGGCGGCCGGGGACATGCACACGGGCGATGCGTGTTCATACGGAGAACTCCGTACGCACGCTGCGATCGACACGTGCTCTCGAGGGGTGCTCGCGAACAGGAGCACACGGGGTTGGGCCTTCCCTTTTGGTCCTCGTGAACGCTACAAGCGCAGGCTGCTGCGCTGCTGTGCATGCCACGAGGCAGGACGGCAGGCACAACCCGGCGAAGCGGCTAGCGCGGTCTCTTGCTCGGTCTATCTTTTTTTTTTTCCAGTTCTGCTGGCGTACGGTACGGAGAAGAACCCGAGGCGATTCCCCACGCCTGGTCCTGGCACCTGCTGCCGCAGTCCGAGCGGCATCCAAACAGTGGCAGCAATGCCCATCGCCATCAGCGGCCCGTCCACGTTCCAGGCCCCTGCCGCCGCCGCTCTCAGTAAATTTTTATACTTTACGCCGTCCTGGATGCGCCCCGCGGGCCCCAATGTCACTTGACTAGTTTAGCACCGGCAGCCGGACCTTGTGCCGAGCGCTGCACGCTGCCAGGATTGGTGTGAGTCTCTCTCTCATTCCCTGGGCTCGGTCTGGTGACTGGCCAGCAGCAGCGGCATCGTCGTCCGCGTTCAGCTGTGAGCCTGGGACCTGTGAGCCTGTGGGCAAGACTGGGCAAGGACGGGGGGCGAACACGTTAGCGACAGGCACTCATTGGCTAGAACACAGACCGATGACACATGGTGACTCCACCCCAAGGTCCATGCCGGGAGAAGCGTCGAGACGGAGAGATAAAGTCGGCAGGGTGGGTGGTCGGCTACAGCGCGCGCCGCGCTGTCGGTGCTGGATGCCACAGAATCTGCACCATTGCCAGGCATGCCAGATACGTGTGTGTGTGGGAAGCAGCACACACACACGCCAGGGCCGAGTACCCCCTTACCAGTACGAGTAAACGAGCACGCCAGACTACGTCGTGTTGGGTCTTCCAAGGGCATGGTTGCATTCTGTGGGCGGATGGCAGCATGGAAGAGGGCCGACGAAACGCAGGAAACGAAGTGCTGACAACATGACGCTGGCCAGGTTGCCGGACGCGCCCATGTACTCTCGTACTTTTTGTGCGTACGAGTGTCGCAGGATCAGGGTAGGATTGGATCGGGAGGGGGGGAGAGGGAGATCGCACGGGCATTTAGGGGCGCCATCCACGCCACTCGATTGGCCCAGGCCTAGCTCGTGGGTTGGCCTTGGCGGGCGCTGTAGACGACACGATACGAAGATTGGTGCCATTTGCTGGGCCGCGGCTGTCCCGTCAGAACCATTTCGCCAGGGCTAAAACACTCTGTCAGAACCATGGAAGGACCAACGACAGACGAACGGGCAGGCTAAACGGCAGGCCACAGGACAGAAATTGGCAGAACGCGCGGCAGCCTATCACGACAGCAGGACAGCATATGCACCAGCCACCAAGAAACAGCGCTAGGTCCGAATGGACAGAGAATGGGTTACGGGCCGACCTGATTTGTACTGGCGCTGTCCGGATCATCGAGCTGGCGGTGGAGTCGAGGGTGCAGGAGAGGGCGATGCTGTGCACGAATCTGCGGCCATGCTCTCTTTGTCGACGCCACCTGCCTTGCTGTCAGCTGTGGCCTGGTTGACACTTTTTTTCTTTCTTTTCTTTTTTCTTTATTTCTTCTTTCTTTTTCGTTCCTCCCTCGGCCACACCGCAGCACGGAACGTCTGTTGGCAGCATCCCGCGACCGGGATGGGCATGATTACACGATGTCGGTGAGGCCGTGAAAGGAAACGGCACAATCACGCAAGGGGTGCCTGTAAAACAAAAGAAAAAAAGAAAGAAAAAAAAAACAAGTTGACAGGGAATTGACCTGGACAGTCCTGTGTCATACAAAGTACGAGGACACGTTCATGCGTGTTTGCCACCCATGTCGACGACAACAACAAGGGGAGTCTGTTTAGAAAGCTGATCCGGAAGAGAGCCGTCCTTTTTCCCTCTCTTTTCTTTTTTTGGGGCGAAGGGGGGTTTCCCAAAACAAGGCTCAAATGTCTGACGTCCCTGGTGCACATGCCGAGATGGCATACGTGCAGAGCAGACAATACGAGGAATCCGACAAAGAGGGGGTGTACTGGCAGCACTCGGCAGCACTCACCGTTGACCAGGCGGGCGGCATCTCACGCGGAAGATTAAAACGATGTATTAAGCCGATTTCACCAATGCAATGTATCTGGCAGGTGGCAATCTGCAGCGCGCTGATCCGCTCAGGCTCGCCCTGCTTCTCCTTTTCCACCGACGTAATGGCCTGGTGCTCGCCACCTCTTTGGCCGGGGTTACATCGCGGCGTCGACCTCCACCGATCGTCTGCGTATCGTTGGCCGAAAGATTGCATTCTCCCAAAAAATTAAAAAAAAGTCGCCTAAGTCGGCTAAGCGGGCGAGCCTTGCCCGAGTGATGTATCACATTCGGCAGTGCTTCTGCTGCATGGAAGGGAAACACGCAGCTGCTGCAGGCTCGCAGCTTTCCGCGTGGCATGGCAGACCAGCGGTGGTATGTTTCGTGCTACTTTGTACCTCGTGCCGAGCACGCTCTGCAAACAGAGGGGGGAAAAGAAAGCAACAGAGACCATCGCTGTTCCTCTGCAAGCCCCACGCGGTACCCCTGCACCCACTCGTCTCCTGTTTGTTTCTTCTCCCCCCCAAAATGCCAAGAAACGCACAGCGGCTTTTACCGCAGGTGAACACGCGGTATTAAAAGGAAATGAACATGGGGGGACAGACTGGCAGCAGCCAATTCAGGAAGGCACAACCAGAGGCCTCTGGAAAGAGCGTCCGGAAGAGCGACAGAAAGAGCGGCAAAAGTGGCAGGAGCGACAGGAACCGTGCTTCATTGTACAGACATAGTACGAGTAGTACTCGTACTCGTAGTACGAGGTCGTCGACTGGCGGGCCCTGGTCCCATCTGGCCACCACCTCTCTGATGCAACCTCCCTATTTCCCAAATGCCCATTCTCGTTTGGTGCGGCTGCCAATAATACGCATTGCCATTTCCGTTCCCAAGGCCACGGTATCTCGCTGAAGGATGGGCTTGTCGGCGCGTGTGATAACGCTGGGCCTGTTGGTTGCTCTCCCTCTCTCACCCTATCATCTCTCTCTCTCTCTGCCTCTCTCCTTCACACACACACTCTCTCCGCCCATGTCGCAATGCGCGCTATCCTCTGCCAAGTGCCCCATGGCCCTTTTCCACAGAACGCAGCCCAGCCCCGTTTCGTCTTCCTTTAATTTTCCTGCGGACCCTTCCGACGCATCCTTGAGGCTGGCTTCCCCCACACCACGTCGTGATGGCTGTCGTGTCTGCGATGTACGAGCAGAGCCCGCGCAAGCGATGGGCTGTTTCCTCAGCACAGGATGGCCCATCTGGCTCCTCCGCCGATGTGCTGGATTACTTTATGCATTGCTGCTCGCAAGTGAAGAGGGACCGCTAGCGAGCGAAGGGATGCAGGAGGCAGGAAAGGAGGGATGATGACATGTCGTCTGGCGCGCACAGGGCGAGAGCAGCGAGCACATATTTGACAGGATGGTGACATGTCGAGGGCGAGCCAAGCCGAAAGCGGGTGCTCATCAGCGTGACCGCGCGCGCATGCGGTACGTGCATGACGCCGATGGGGTGCCTTTTGGTGGAGAGCGCATGTTTCGAGAGAACCCAGCGAAACAGCAAGGCCAGCCACGCAAAACGCTCAACCCAAGAATAGAACGGCCGCCTGGGATTCGTCGGTGCGCGACCTGCGACCGACAGGATGCCCTTCCCGGTGGCTCGGTCGTCGCTGTCGCTGTCGTCCTGTCTCGTTTTTGCTCTTGTTCTGGGCCTCAGGATTTCAACCGAGAAAAAAAGGGCACCCCTTTTTTCATGCCAACCAAAAAAATGACAAGTCGGAAAGGGTCCCCCGAGAGGACCCAAGAAACCCCGAGAAAGGCAAGATAAAGGGGATTGGCGTGTTTGTGATGAAGAAATGGCAAGCATAGGACTGCAGGACTGCAGGACGACTGGACGGCAGGACTGCTGTCAGATTGTCAGACCGTTGCAGACGGCAGCAGGGGAACTGCGAATAGCATCCCTAAGCAGTCCCTATCAAACTCCCTCGGACCCGTGTTTCAACCCGGCAAAAGGGACGTCTAATCTTGCCTGTTTGGGGCCTAGGGGGAGAGCGTCGCAATTGGGGAGAGATCGTCGGGGGAGGGACATTTTGGCTGATGGCCGTCGTGCCGTCGTGTTGTCGTCGTGTGTACGAAGTATTGACGAATGCCGTTGAAACGCTACTCGAAATTTCGCAAGCCAACCGGAATGCGTTTGTCGACAAGCCGGCGGCACCCTCTCTTTTTTTTTTTTTTTTTTAACTTCTTTTTTCTGTTTGCATGGCACCCGTCATCGGTACGAGCTACTCATACTGTCGCCTCCCCCGGCTATCCCCCTGAGCCTTTTTTTCCCCGCTGACTGTCCAATTGACAGATCGTTTCCCATCACGTCAGACGGGTAGGTGTCCACCAAGTTTTCATATATTTTGTGTTTTATTTTATCGTCTTTT